>JAPZPB010000307.1:0-48589 GCA_037952635.1 Bryoglossum gracile | reverse complement strand
GCCCCCACCCCCCCCCCCCCCCCCCCCCCCCGCGCCCCCGCCCCCGCCCCCCCCGCCCCCCCCCGCCGGCCCCCCCCCCCCCACCCCCCCCCCCCCCTCCCCCCGGTCCATCCCCTTTACAACCACCCCACTCTCTCCATTGAATATAAACTCCATCCCAGCGCGTACAGTCAGCCAGCCTGGCAACTCGCCACGTATTCCACCCAATGCATCCATCCTTGGTGTGTGTTTTGGTTGTGCTTGCCGACTATGAAAAAAAACCTCCGTACTCTCGCTTCCGTCATTCGTGCTGGTCCTGGACCCGTTTCGTGGGTATCATAATTTCACAAGTCCCCTACTTAGTCGATAGTGAACCGAGGAGTTCCAATCAAACAATCAATTCAGTCTGCTATGCCCAAGGCCGCACCAAGAACCAAAACCAAGCCCGTGTGCACGTGATGAAATTGTATATGGCCTGGTTTTGTTTGAGATCGTAGATGTGGATAGCTAGCTTGAGGCAGAATGAAAGGACGTCACAAAGCCTGGATTGGGCAGGCGGAAAGAGGCAGTACGGCGAGATCAATGCCACTGGCTATTTCCCATGAAGCCCTCCTCTAAAGTTCGGTCCTCGAGGTTGCGGATGAAGTCTCTATTGCTTCGCTGTCCGGGTTGGCCGCCTTGTTGGGCTCGGCTACCTCTTCTGCGTGCACTGCCTGGATTTCCATCAGGGGCTCCATCCGGAGGCGGTGGGTAGTAAGCAGGGCTGGGTTGCAGGCGGATAGGCGCATTGGGGTCAAGGTGGCTGGCCACTCTTTGGATAGTAACGGGAATGCCGCCTTGTTGAACTTCCATAGTCGAAGCCCTTTGCCGACCAGAGCGCATTGTTGCTTGAGCATAGAGACTCTGTTGTGGCTGTGGTGGACCACCGTACTGTGCTGGTGGCATTTGAGTGGGTGGCTGTTGCATCATGCCCAGCTGGTTGTAGCTAGCCTGTTGCGACGGATATGGCGGAGGAGCTGGTTGATGGCTCGTATTTGGTGCATACATGTTAGTGTTGTTATACATCGGAGGTTGCTGAGGAGCAACTGGCTGGGCATATTGGCTGACTGGAACGCCAGCGTATGGTGCCTGAGCAGCAGCCGGGTGGACTTGCGCAGCATGAGCTTGCACCTGTGCTTGAGCTGCCTGTGCTCTTTGCTTGCTCAACGCCTCAGCTTGTTGTTGTTGTTGGGTTCCCGGTGCGGGCGACCGGTTAATGGCACTAGACTTCAAATTCATCGGTGGCACAAATGGACCTGTGTACTTTTGCTGAGTGATGAAAGGGTGTAGCTTGGCTTGCTGAGGAGACCATCTCTCCAGAGGATTGATGTTCAGTAAACCACGAACAAAATCAATGAACGCAACTCGGTTGTTCATTTCTAGCGAATGTGTTAGTGACGATGTGCCAGCGGGAGAGAAAAAGCAGTTGTACCTCTGTCTATCTCACTTTGCTTCATATTCTTTCTTGGCATAGCGTACGATCGAATGATTTCTGGTAACGTCGTTGCTTGGAAATACTTCTTGCTCGGTTGCTCCTTGGTACCATGTTCACGTGAGTATTGCTCCATACTCTTCAGGTGATATGTCCGTCTTCCATAGTCATCGACATCATGTCGCTTCTCGAAGAACTCTCCAGCCTGCTTGCCCATCTCCAACATCCAATTTGGTGGGTTTCCGAGCATCTCCACTATCCGGGATACTTGGTTATACTCTGATGAGCCTGGGAAGAGGGGAAGACCTAGGAACAACTCCACAACAATACATCCTAAGGACCACATATCGATCGCTGAAGAATATGGCAAGCCAAGTAAGACCTCAGGTGACCGATAGAATCGCGACTGGATGTATGTGTACACAGTTTGACGCTCGTCGCAAGCAGAGCCGAAATCAATAATCTTGATGATCGGGCTCTCTAGATTTTTGAGCAAGATATTTTCGGGTTTCAGGTCGCAATGAATGAGTCGAGCTTTGTTCAACAGACTCAGTCCATTCAGGAGTTGTTGTGCAAAGACTCGTACTAGAGTGGTGCTTAATCCCCGAAATTGGTTCTGCTTGATCAGCTCGTACAGGTTAACGCTCAACAATTCAAACACTAAGCAAAGATGCTGTCTGTGAATAAAAGTATCCTTAAGCCGGAGAAGGTGGTGATCATCGTTCTTATCGAGTTTCGTGTTGAGCTAGGAGGGGATTAGCCAGTAATTGGAGAGAGCGGACCAGACAGCATTACCAAATCAAGTACAGAAACTTCCATCATGCTTTGGTTGAAGTAGGCCGTTCTGTTCTTGACCACCTTGACCGCTACAACTTCTTGGGTTTTTAAATTCTGGCATTTGACGACCTGACCAAAAGTTCCTTGGCCTAGAACATCAAGGATAAGGTATCGGTTCCTAGTAACCGTATTAGCGCCCATAGCTTCAATGATTTTGGTAATCTTAACCTCGAGACATACTTATGACCAGTCTCCTCCGACCCGAGAATGTCATTCACATAGAGTATATAGTCACTGTCCTCGTTATCGAACCCATCATTCTTCACACCTTTGCTTGGCTTTGTGAGGACCCGGCGAGGGTTTCGAGAGGATTCGTATTTGAAGCTCGGGTTACAAATCCGATACGTGGATGGTAGGTGGCTGGTGAGAGCTTGGAGCGGCTACATTCGCACTGTCAGCGCATGCGTCATACTTTCAGGAGCTCAGCTTACACTGATGAAACCGCCCTCTGGGTTGGCTCTACGGAAGGCTGGCTGAGCATTAACCTTGTGTTGAAGCTCCGCCATAGTTCGGATCTTCGTGAATTCGGGGACAGGACCTCTGCCCGGAGGTCCTTGCGATTGTAGAACCGGCCGGCGGGGTGATTTGGGGTCATTTCCAAAGACCGCATTCAACTGCGCGGTGGCAGAGCTTGGATATCCTTCGGTGCTCGAAGCGTAGGGTGTGATAGGAGGCAATTGTTGATTCTGTTGGCGGTTGGCGTAATACGATGTTGGTGAAGAGTAATTTCCTTGTCTCGTGGGTGACTGCCGTGATGCTCCGTACTGGTTCTGACTCTGCGGCGGCGCACCGTACGGCGAGCTGGGCGAAAGGGTCTCCATGGGAGAGTATCGTTGAGCTGCGGCGGATGGTTCTTGACCTAGAGCAATACCTCGACCAGCGGGAAGATGTTGTTGGTGATGAGGCCGCATTGGATATTTCATGCCTGTGTATGGATCTCCTGCGTCTTGCATTGGTATATCGCCGTTACCGTCTCTCATTTGGGGAGTTGCACCTGGAGAAGCATGCGAATGTGCGCCCATTCCACCTTGATACTGCTCATATGTGAATCCTGCTGGAGGTTGGGCTGGAGCGCTGCCGTTATAATCTCGGCCCACCTGCGACTGATTTGGCGGGGGGTTGCCGTTGTATCTTCTCGTAGCCCCGGCGGAGTCAGAGTAGGACTGCTGCCATTGATCCATGATGAATCAGTTGCTACAGGAGTAGTTGGGGGGGAGTGGAAGTAGCTAGAGCTTCGCGGGCAGAGCTGTCGTCTGTAAGGCTAGGGGGAGCACAAAAATCGTTGTCGTCGCAGCGAGGAGGGAGGGAGGACGGGATTCCCAAGGCACTATGGAGTTGTTGACGCGTCGCAATAGAATGGAAAGCCTTTCGGCAGAGGCACTTCAAGCCCGTTGTGATCCGTATGCGTGTTAACGTCGGGATCGTAGCATGGTGGTGATATAAGTTGACATAGAGATAGGATTTGTGTCGTGAGCAGACTCAGGACTTGGGGTCTGCTGCAACAGACTGTCTAGCGCTTCACAGCCGAGCGGGAGCGCAGCGCCAACGCAACAAAGCGAGCAACGTTGGAGGAACAAGCTGCGTGCAAAAGGAAAAAGACTGGAGTGGAAATTGGGGCAATCACGAAATAGAAATCTTGTACAACGAGTCTCATTACGCGGCTACAAGTTATTGGGTTTTAATATCACGGGATTGGGGCGAATTATGGGAGTTGAGGGCGCATTTCTGTCGGGCTGATTTGGCTCTTCCCAGACTCAATGCTGGATATTCATGGATGGTGCAGCTGACTTTGTTGCCCAAAGGTGGGTACATAGGAGCCCAAAAATATAAGTTTCAGCTTTGCCAAGGGCTTCCCTGGTATGTTTCGAGATGTTTTCTTTTAATAGACAGTATCTAGCAGTTTGATTACGAGGTTACTCCGTATGTCCGGGACATAGACGATCACCGAGGCATACATAACAAGGAGACCGGTCCTAACAAAGAGAGAGTAAGGAGGTAAAACTGGAGAAGATGTCTTGTCTTGGAAGACAGAATTCCTGTTTGAATAGCTAGCTTCCTACACATGTGACTATTCACAATTCACATCAAGTTCTCAAACCTTTGGAGCTTGCATGAGCTATAGGAGCCAAGACACCTGCATACTGAAGGTCACTTACAAATCAAATCAAATCATATTCAGACCGAGTATAAGTAGCCTACTTAAAGAACCAATTAAAGATGTCACAAACCCGACATGAAGCTGTTGTGTATCAAGTCGATTAACCTAATTGGGTCAAGATTGAGCATTAGATAATCTCTGTATCTGTGTACTGGAGTTGAAACATTCTAGATAAGCTTCAGCTAAAAAACTACCTTGACCTTGACCTCAAGCAGGTTACCTCCATAGCCACCTGCAACTCTCCACTTGATATATCAATCATGTGAACACGGGACAAGGCTGCAGTCGGTTATTCTTCGAGGCCAATTAAATCTGGAGCTCTGGTGACCAGGGGTAATATACACACGAAGTACCAAAGCTAGGCTAGCCTTGTTCATGACGCATTGAAGAATTACTCTAGTTTCTGCCTATTCTCCTTCAAGGTTTTGCTTCTTTTCTTTATTCAACGTCAATTTCAAACCGGGCAATCCTCAGTAGCAAATCATCTGCCTTGCTACTCCTCACTCTTTATCTGCTGGTTCAGCTTCATCCGCCACTCGTTTCGACACCACCTACGGCAGAATCCCGAGGTTCTGCCTGCGATATTCACCTTCATCCACTTCCACACCCAACCTTCGACACAATTCTCTTTCTACCATCGATGGTTCTCTCTTTATCATCGTCCTTAAACATAGCCTCCACTTAAGATGGATCGATCCGCAGATGCTGTGGTCATCCTTAAGGTGGAATCTAGTCCCTCCACCAATCCGCCACAAATCGACATCAAGTTAAAGACAATAGCAACCAACACGTTCTCAGAAGCCCTTGCTGCAGTCACAGAAGTTGCTGTTAAAGATGTCGAAATTCCAAATACCACCGCGACTGATGAAGCTACTGCTCTTGAAGGATTAACTGAGAACGTCCGCAACCAAGATGACCTCGAGAGAGATATTACAAATCAGGCAAACTTAGTTATGATTGAGCATGAAGATGACAGAGATCAGAAAAGAATCGACAAAGTCAATAGCAACATCGAGAAGCTAGAAGCTCAGAAGAGGATCCAGAGAAGAAAGTTTGATAGCTATGCTAATAATCAATTAATGCGAAGCCGCTGTATGGTGGAGCTAGAGAGAATCAATGCTGATATCACGGTATTTAAGCAAGATGTTGAGGATATTCAAGGTCGAATGGCTGCAAGACATCAGCTTGATGAGGAGAATGGAATGGCAGATGCGAGCAGTGGCAATAAGAGAATGCCGAACGAAACTCAGAGAGAGTTCCTTATCCGGACTGGAAAGATCACACCCTTCTCACGAATGGAGCAAAGAATACAAGGACAGAATGGAGATCTTACGGAGGCCTTGATGGATGCGGAAGAGGATGCGGAGCTAGGAGAAAAGACTCTTTTCGAGTCCGCAGAGCCAAGATCTCACCAAAACCTAAGATTACCTGGATTTGCAGATGCGCCAGATGCCACAGTTAGTATTCCAGAAGAGGAGTTTGGTCTTCGACCTCGGAAGAAGAGAAGACTGGAAAACGGTTCTGCTTCAAATACCCTGAGATCTCGCAAGGTCTCGGATGATGAGGACGACTTTACGCCGGAGGGGTCAGGGCAGGATGTTGACGACTTAGAGGGAGAGGAAGAGGACGAGGATGGTGCGCTGATGACGTCGAGAACCAATACCAGGAAGAGAGGCAAGAAGGGCAAGAGGCGGGACTCCTCTGAAGAGAAAGCTGACCTGGCCGGCATTGATGACGGGAACGAAGAGATGTACCAGGACCGACTGAAGAACTGGGTTGAGGCTCGAGGTGCTGCACGACGACGCAGGATAGAGGAAGACCAGGCCAGTGAGGAAGAGATCGCTGCTGAGAACTCCAACGAGAAGGAATGGTTCAAGCCATGCCCTGGCGTTCCCGATCACCAATTTGACAATGATATCAAGCTTCCTGGAGATATCTTCCCTTCTCTGTTCGACTACCAAAAGACTGGTGTTCAATGGCTCGGTGAACTCTATTCCCAGCAAGTCGGCGGTATCATTGGAGATGAGATGGGTCTAGGGAAGACTATTCAGATCATTTCCTTCCTCGCCGGTCTGCATTACAGTAAGAAAATCACTAGACCAATCATCGTCGTTGCTCCAGCTACAGTTCTTCGACAATGGGTCAACGAATTTCATCGATGGTGGCCTCCAATGCGAGTTTCAATTCTTCATAGCTCTGGGAGTGGCATGTTGAATGGCAGTCGTGAGAGCCGAACTGATGAGATTGAGGAGATGTATGGCTTCGCCCAAAAGAGGAAGGAAAAAACTTCTTCAAAGGCAGCCAAGAAGATTGTTGACCAAGTCGTGAAACATGGTCACGTTCTCATCACAACCTATGCTGGTCTCCAAAGTTACTCGGATGTGCTCATTCCTGTGAATTGGGATTATGCTGTTCTTGACGAGGGCCACAAGATCCGAAACCCAAACACATCTATCACCATTTACTGCAAGGAGCTTAAAACACCGAACCGAGTCATCCTCTCTGGCACTCCCATGCAGAACAACCTGGTTGAGCTTTGGTCTCTCTTTGACTTTGTCTTTCCCATGAGACTTGGTACTTTGGTCGACTTTAGACAATCATTTGAGGTGCCCATCAAACTTGGAGGCTATGCGAATGCGACGAATCTCCAAGTCTTAACAGCTACCAAGTGTGCCGAGACGTTAAAGGCGGCCATCAGTCCATATCTCCTGCAGAGACTGAAGGTTGATGTTGCCTCTGATCTACCGAAGAAGAGTGAGCAGGTTTTGTTCTGCAAGCTCACAAAACCACAACGAGATGCTTATGAGCTGTTCTTGGGATCTGACGAGATGACTTCGATCATGGATCGGACTCGACAGTCGCTCTACGGCATTGACATCCTACGAAAGATTTGTAATCACCCGGACCTGGTTACCCCAAAACTGAAGACCACGCCCGGTTACAAATGGGGAAATGCCAATAAGTCAGGAAAGATGCAGGTCGTCAAGGCTTTATTGGAAATGTGGAAGGGCTTTGGACACAAGACATTGCTTTTCAGTCAAGGTGTCCAGATGCTTGACATTATCGAGGACTTCGTGAAGGGCCTCGGTGGTTTCAACTTCCTTCGAATGGATGGCAGCACCAACATCAAGGACCGACAAACTTTGGTTGATCGTTTCAACAAGGACCCCGAGCTTCACGTCTTCCTTCTCACCACAAAGGTTGGAGGTCTTGGAGTCAATCTTACCGGAGCAAACCGAGTCATAATTTTCGACCCCGACTGGAACCCCTCTACCGACGTCCAAGCCCGCGAACGAGCGTGGCGTCTCGGCCAAAAGAAAGAAGTCACGATATACCGCCTCATGACCGCCGGCACCATCGAAGAAAAAATCTACCATCGTCAGATCTTTAAGCAATTCCTCACAAACAAAATTCTCAAGGACCCCAAGCAGCGTCAAACCTTCCAAATGAAAGACCTCTACGACCTCTTCACTCTTGGTAGCACTGATGAAGGCACCACCGAGACTGGCGAGATGTTCCAAGGCACCGAGGTCAAGTTCGATAAAGCTCCCTCCGGCGCAGCGCCAGAAGTCAATCCCACCGTTGCATTGTCTAGCACAGCAACTAGCGCCCAAAACAATGTTGTTTCCCAAGATATCTCCAATATCCCCTCTCAAGGCGACGCCTCATCCCAAGTCCGCAGCCTCGCCGGCGTAGCATCAGTCGAAGCCTTCCGCGGTAATCCTGTTGAAGAACAGAAGCCAGCTTCAGACGAGAGCAGACTCATGGAAGGCATCTTCGCCCGCTCCGGCGTCCACTCTGCACTCGAACATGACCAGATTATCAACGGGAAACGCAAGATCGCCGCCGACAGAGGAATGCTAGAGCGAGAGGCCAAAAAGGTAGCTGCTGAAGCCTCCAGTGCGCTGCGTCTTGCAGGCGAGAAAGCAAAGACCGTCGTTCCCGGAACCGTGACCTGGACAGGCGAATTCGGCTCCGCCGGCCGCCCAGGCAACGTGCGTCGCGGAGCCGGTCCCTCTGGAGCATCCATCTTGAGCAACCTCTCGAACAGACAAGGCCTCACTTCTACCCCAGCCTCAGTCTCTAGTTCCAGATCCGGCACGCCTGGTCTTGGAAATGGCGGAGGTAGTGGAACGACTACTCCTAGGGGAAAAGATTTCATGAAGTTGATTCAAACTTTTATTCGGAGACAGGGAGGCAGTGTTCCAACACAGAGTCTGGTTAATCATTTCAATCCCATGATTAGAGGACCCAGAGAGAGCGCCGAGTTTAAGAGTATGTTGGAGGAGATTGCGAAGATGGAAGAGGGAGGAAATGGAGGACGGATGCGGAAGAGGTGGGTTTTGAAAGAAGCGTTTAAGTGAGGGGTGTTCAGAGTAGCGAGATAGTGGGGGGGTGGGTTTGGGGAAGAGATTCTATGGTTTCATGGAATATCGGGGTTGATTTGAGTGTGGCGTTAGGGCATATATACCAGGTCTGCTTTATCTCGTGCGGAGACATGAGATTTCAAAGCTGCTAGAGAGCCGCAGCATGAAAGCTAAATACGTCAATCTAAATCTACATCAAAACACTCACTTGGACCCCTCTAACTTCAATCCCATGCTTCTGCACACCGATACCCCTACCCTCCTTCATAAACCCGATCCCCTTGCTCGTTGACAGAAAAAGTGTCAAGTGGCACACTCGAATATTCAAGAATGAATTGAATATCTAGACCAGACGTTATAATTAAGCCAACTTATGTAATTCTTAACACTCCAATAATTCTACGCACTGGAGTAATTCAAAGAGCTTGGATATTACAACTTAGACCTCGCTTAGCTCTTTAGCTCCTATTTTGTCTTCGGTCCTAGAGATTCGGTTACGTTTACTACAGTACCATAAGATAAGAAGTTTTTTTGCACATCGCACCTCCAAGATAACAGATTGCAAGTTGAGCTGTAAATAATACCCCACTTTAAATTGCAAGTCTCATCGTCATTAGACGAGGCGTAGCCCCTATTCGGCTCGGTCTTGGGCTATAGGTGGACTATGACGAGACTTCGGAGGCTAAGAGGTTTTGTGGCCTGTGGCTATAAGAGCTTGGCAAAGATCTTGATTTCAAGCCTTTGGCCTTTTCTGCGGCGTGTTCTGTGGTAAATTCTCAAGCTCAAGTTTGCGGTTCGTCGATGAACCAGCTTGGTCTACAATTTTGATTTTGCTCAAGATTAGATGCTATCTGATGTATAGCGGTAAATAGAACTTATGTAAAGCCCTGGGCTTTTTGACTGAAATCTATTGTAGCTGTTATTAAGATTATCTGTGTCCTCGCGCACGTTACGTATCGCAGAGCAAGCCTCTGTTTATAGCTATCAAAATGCTGCGTAAACTTGGGAAGTTTCCCGGGGATCTCTGAGCTCCGACTGCGAAGTGCAATAATCGAAGTCCTCATATCTTCTATGACGAATTTACCTCAACTCTCGCTTCTAAACACCTGAAGCGCCCCTTTTGGCTTAGGTCCCAGAGTATGGACGAGATATTAGACCATGAAAGGATTTGTTGCATGTCGCGAGTGATTGCGCACATTATATAAAGTTGCTACACCCCCAGAAGTTGGCAGATCCAGCTTTCAGGCCACATGCCTTCTTTCTCTGCAATAGTTACACCAATCCCTCTCGCTTAACTCTCTGGGTCTCCCTTTTGGCTTCGGTCCCAGAGTCTGCAAGTGCACCATGTCGGTGACCACGACAAAATATCGGGCTTAGACTCTTAGAGATGTATTGTGGGATTTTCCGAGCTGTTTTAAATAGTACATAAGCGCGCTATACTCCCCAAAACACAGCTATGTAGAGTGTCACCTTTTCAATATAAACTTGTAACGTATCGCTTAACTCCCAACCATCCTTTTGGCTTGGGTCCTGAAGTGTGGATGCACTATAACGAGGTTTCGCACTAGACATGGTTTGTTGCATGTCTTGAGTGATTGTGCTCAGTATATAATGGTCTTTCGTCCCCCAAAAAGATGAGTGTTGGGGGAGGAATACTCGTCACGTGGACTTTTTAGGCAAAAGAGCTTGGGTGCATTTAATCGCGTGAAGGGAGAGGATTGAAATTTTTTGTGTAGGAAATAAATATAAGAGTAAAACTGTGAATTTAGAGTATTCTGGGAAGGTATTCGCCTACTATACGATAGTTCCGGCGACGTGAGGGAGGGAATGAAAGAGTGTTATAGGCTAAGTACTATATTTATAGGAATGAAATAAATGCATTGAAACTATACTATACGAAGTATTCCGTGCCATTTGACATCGGGCCATCGTATGATTTAATAAGTGGACTTTCTACTAGTATAGTGGTGCGAATTATAGAACTATAGAACTATAATACCTAGTGACTTGCAATTAGCTGTCTTTGACACTTTATTATACTATGTACTATACTTCCTTCCTTTAATACTTCAATCCTCACACAGTCCCCCACTTACTTCACTTGCAGGGCGTTAATTAATTAATTAATCAATTAATCAATCACCGCCTCCCCACCTCCCTATTATACTGTCCTCTCTCTCCAAGAACCGAAAATCAGCCGCAAGACTAGGACAAGTACTCACTCACCTTCCCTTATCCTGCCCTGCCCTACCCTGACCTATCCTCCCCTACTATTATAGCGGGGTTCATATCATGTGACCTATCATGTGACATCTTAGCTATATTTATACTATTTCTCGATTATATAGATTAAGGGCATCTCACTATATATATAATTACTTAATATTATATGATTTGTATAACCACCACCACGTTATAATATAAGCATATAATTATACTTACCCTCACTTATATTAATGCTACTTAACGATTCATATACTTGATGTATATATATTTACGGCATTCAGTCTTCTATTCCTGTCTGTTTATAAGCCTCATTCTTCGTACCACGTCCCCTCAGATTTCGACCCCTCTTCAATATAACCACCTATCCCGCCCCATTTCGCCCCATAGATTATAGTAAAGTACTCAGTAATTATCAAAAGACACGATTAATTTCCTCCCGGCTTTAGGCAGCGGTACTATTGTACTATACTATACTGCTAAGTAAATAAGTGTAATAAAAGAGATAGTGAGATGGATAGATAGCTTGAGGGTATGGTGTATAGTATATATAAACATGTAAATATATATGTAGTAAATGCATCGGATTCCAATTATATTGTAGCACGGTCGAGTAGCAAGGAGGAGGAGGTGTGAATCCTTTGATACTTGATACTTGATACTTAATACTCACGGCACAAGGGAGGCTTTGGATTTTGGTCAAAGAAAACGCTACTTTTGACTTTGGCCCCTTGGGAGACTACATTTGACGATTTTACTGATTTTTCATGAAAATTTAATATTAATTTTCTTTCAAATTCACTTGCCTTTCTCGTCTACTTTGAGGGAAGTGAACACAGGGCCATTTTTGGGCCTCATCTGCGGAGCTACAAATACAGCAGTTCACCATAAGCTCCATCCCAAAACAAAATCCTTCGCAATCTATTTTCCAGAATCAACCTCATTCAAACACAACTAGCGTTACAGATAGTCACCAGTATCCAGAGACACTCGCTTCATTCGCACTCAACAAGTCAACAAGTTCAAGTCACCAACTCAACCCCGATTACCATTTTCCATTCGAACAATAATGTCTCAACCTACAACCATACAAAAGAAATTTATACATACAATGACGAATGAAACGTTTACCGATATCTTCGGGACACTCTACAGACCGGTTTTCACGGTTTTCACGGTGAGATGCTGTCTCGAGACTTCGGATTTGATTCATGGATCCTGTGCTAACTTTATTGCCAGGGAGAACGACGATATGATTGTGAGAATGGCATATTCAAACAGGAGATACTTTCTCCTATAATTGGAATTCATGTAAGTTCCTGACATAAATTCACCTCTCGTCTTGCACAATTAGGAAGTTAATGCTGATAATCTTGAAAGTCCCAAGAATGGGCCAGCAAGATCACTCCCCAGCCTGAGAGTTCTTTCCTGGGAAAGATTCCTCTAGAGCTCCGTAATTGTATCTACGAATACACGATGGTTGAAGAGGTTGACCTGTGGAATAAGGCAGTCCCTATCTCAAGAGTCTACTTTGATCAGTTTTCGTCTGTTATAGAACCAGAAATTTGCAATATGGGGTTCTATAATCGGAGACGTCACTGGCACGATAATCCGTACACGGACGCTGTCTACGCCTACGGAGCACTCTCACTTGTAAGCCGGCAAACATACGTTAAAGTCGTAGGTGCCGGACTCTTGCACAGGAGCTGCGCATTTGCTTTCACCGATTGGGATTTGGGAACGCAAAGACATTACCTCCCCTATATCAACCCAGCACACAGCTCACTCATTCGCTCCGTTTTCATTTTTCACAAATCTCGGCCTATGCTGCCTTTACGCACGGTTGATAAGGTTGAAATCCTCTGCCTTGAGTTATTAGCTCAATTACCATCTCTCCAGTATCTAGAAGTTGCTCTAGATATCGAAGAACAACCAAGAGGATTCCAGAAGAATGCTCTTGAGATGTGGAAGCTTGAGGAAAGAAATTGGAACCTCTTGAAGGGCAAGCTGAGTGGATTCAAAATTAGTTACCTTTGTTCTTACTTTAGAACCATCGTTTGGGAGGATGCGGAGGACGTTAAGTATGCTGAGGCCGTTGAGGCTGCAATCAAGGCAATTGTGCTGAAGAGTTGACCAGCAGAAGGACAGGTGGCGTGCAGATGTAAATAAGTCTGGACTACGTTGATCGTTACTTAACCTTAAAAAGCAGCATGGATTTCACATCACCTCAAACTTATCTAGTGAGATCATGAGATTTTTAATATGCTAATCTTGAGTTATACCGGAAGGTCGAGGTGCAAACTTCGATTCCAGCGGAATCTGGCCCCATGTTCATCTTCCAGAAGTTGTGTAGTTTTTAAAACAACAACATTTGAAAGTGACTGATTCCAACACCTTTAATGAGAGACGCTTACGCACACGAATTGGAATCTCGGTAAATTGGAAGAGTCCTCTGGCTTTCCGTACCCGCAAGTCAATTTTACTAACCGGCTCATCTTGCGAGGTTTGCACCCCTCCCCAGACATAAACTCCAAGAAATCACCAAAGAAGTCAACCTTCCAACTCTTGGAGAGTATCACAGTGATTTCTACCTCATCAGCAGATATTCTTACTTGATTTGGACAACAAATGGACTGTCCTTTTAATCCGTTTATGGTAAGTCTTATGCTTTATTCTCAAACAAATCCAGAAAGGCATAGTTATGAGCCTAAATAATCTCCCAGGTCGAATTAGAATCCTAGGATAGCCCAAGAAACTATAAAGCTGTCTTACCAGTCACTAGAATTCATGCAAGTGGCAAGTCTATTTCCAATGCTACTTGAGACGTTATCATCCTTGAAGTCAGCTTCTCTTAATACAACCCTTGAAACACAACTGGAATAGAACAAGTTGTTCTGGACTCCTCGCCTACTTAAGCCCGAGGCGCACGCTGTGCACTACCCACGCTAAAACATATCTCTCCCACGAACTCGCCCACGACCTCTAGCAAAGTTGATTTTTTTCCATCTCCAACTTTCGCACATCTTCCATCATCAGGCTTACTCATCGTATACCTATTTGCAACCAAACCGGTTCTCCGCACCTGGTTGCTCCTCTGCAATGAGTGCCTCAGCTTCGCATAGCTCCCAAAGTTTTGGGTCTAGCTCTTCATATCCATTCACTCCCGGATTTACCGCTTTCGTTGTAAGTCGCCAACCAAATCGCGAGCTGAAGTTAATGTCCTATCTAACTTGACTAGCAACTAGAACTAGGAAAATATGGCCAGCTTGAGCGCAAGGTTGTCTCACCGGTAGACGGAATTCATGTATGTACCCTAACACCCCTCAGGACTTTTCTCCGTCTGTTCGGTTCTTAGTCTGCTCCATATTTCCAGAAGTTACCCAAGCTGATACCTGCGAAGTCCCAAGCTTGGGCTGACAATATTGTGAGGCAACCCGATTGTCACTTTCTGAGTTTGGCACTGGAGATCCGAAACAACATTTACGACTACGCTCTCACCAACGACCCACTCGATACCTCATTCAATAAAGTTTACTTTAAGAAATACCCGGCAGTTCTAGAGCCAGTAGAGTGCACCGGCGTTGGAAAGTTCCTTAATCGCCTGGCGCCACAAGGCATCACTTCTACATACGGTGCTCTCTCCTGCGTCAGCCGACAAACCTATGTTGAGGTAGTGGGTGGAGGGCTTTTGTACAAGCTCTGTACCTTTTCTTTCAGAGAAGCCGACCTCATCCCGCAGCTCCGGTACTTCACTTGCATCAATCCAGCTCACAGGGATCTTGTTCGCTCCGTCCAACTACATCAGAAATCCTGTAATTTAACGCTCCAAAAAATGGTCCAACTGCCCCCTGGGGTTTTAAAACCTTTGTCTCGCCTTGATTCTCTTCAATATCTAGAATTAGTCTTGTGCAACATTCCTTGGTCAAATTGGAACAAGCGGTTGCTTGATAAGGGAGGAGATGTGCACGAGAATGAGCTTAGTCGGTGGCGGGTGTTGAATGATAAGTTGATTGGGTTCAAGCTTACCTATACTAAGATCCGTTCTCATCACCCTGAAGTTCCTGCGAAGATTAAGGGCGTGGAGGATATGATCAAGCAGATAGTATTGAAGAAAGAGGGGGATGGGGTGTATACTGAGAGTTCAGGCTGGACGATGGAGAAGGCTACCTACGGATGTACACTAGGATTACGTCTATAGAGTGGAAATTAAATTCTGCATTCTCCTCAGAAGCTGTGTTTAGAAAACTAAATTTGCAGCAGAGCTGTAATATAAGCTTTGTTTCCCCAGAAACCAGACAGTTTGAATGATCAATGAGATTGTTCTGAAGACATAGATAGACCTATAGCTACAAAGAATATGCGGACGACTCCAGCAGAGATATTAGATCCCTTTCGAGATCAAATCCTAACCTGGTGGTAAACCTTAAAACTTATAGCATGTGCATTAAGGCTTTATCACTTCAAGTCCAGGCTAAGCAATGGCCGACCGGCAGTCACTTTAAATTTTTGGTGGTATAAAATCTCGTTCACCGTACAACGCTCGCTTCCTACATTCATCTCCCAACAATATCGCCCAACACGGGTAAAAACTTCAATCGCAGATCGATAATTCACCCATTCGACACAATGCCTCCTTCAATCCGAGCTCCTGAAGAGAAGAAGAAGCGACTCTCTCCGTATCGGCTCCGATTGCCAGTAGGAAAGCGCAGAGTCCAGATCGGTTTCAGCGATTTCAAGGTAAGCTGATGTCTATCAAGCGCTCTAGTGCTTGACAGTATTTAATTACGAATCCATAGACTGCGAAGCGTACGAACTACGGTTGGGTTGTTGATAATAAAGTAACTCCCCCCGCGACGGGACTTCATGTAAGTATCAGTTCCAGAGAAAACTTGACCACTCACACTGGAAACTTGCTAATTGTGACTAGTCTCTTCCTTGGGCGCAACAAATCGTTCCTTATAAAACTGGTCCACTCAGTTTTCCAGTTGAGATTCGTAACAAAATCTACGGCTATATCTTCGATGATTCAAAAGCTGAGGTGCCAAGTATGTCAACTCATCGAACCAATTTCTGCATTCCACAGGATATTAACAGCAAAGTAGGCGATAGTGAAGATAACATAGTCTACTTTAGCAAATACCACCCTATGGCCCTACAAGTGCGAAAGGAAGTTGGTAAATTTGTCTATATTGGTCCCGAAAAGAGCGAGTTTCTCCGCAACTATATCAACATCGCATTGGTCTGCAAGCAAACGTACATCGATATCATCGGTGCCGGTACCAAGATGATCTTTGATCGGGCTACTTTCCTCTTCACCAGTCCTGCTACACTTTCTGGCTATGTTGAAGCAACTACGCCTGCCAACTTGAACCTCATCCGTTCCGTCAAGATAAACTTTCCTAAAGGTAGAGATCGAGTTATTCCTAGGAAGGTTTTCAGTATGCTCGAGGAAATGACTTCGCTTGAGTATGTCGAGATTGATGCGACTCGGGATTCCATGGGATACAACGAACTCGAGTTTGATAATTATTCGAGAATAGCTGAAGGTCTCTGGGAGGCTTTTGAGAGAAAATGGAAGGGGTTCAACATTACCAGATACTGTCCCTTGTGTCAAGACACAATGAGCTGCTTGCTTTGTCACCCTCTAAAGGAGACAAATAATGGCATTAGGAAAATCGTTTTGAACAAGCCGGTCAAGGAGGATTGAAGGATAGGGTTTGCTGTTTCGATATATTAACGCCAATGACGAGTTGAGACAAGGAACTGAACAAGCGACTATGGATTTGCGCTCTCTTTGAGTACTTCAGTTTCAGTCATTTGACTACTCAGATAATAGACATAATCTGATCTGGATTGAGATGATTACTACCGCAGTAAACCAAGTGCTTGATCGACTTTAAGTTTTGTAACTTGGGGTGTCATACCATTATTCGTTCAAGCACGTGATCTTGATTCATCTCTGTCCTGATTTACCAAACCCAGTGAGGCTTTACCTAGTTCGTATAAAGGAAATACTCTCGCAACCTCTATCCAAAGATACTAAGAACTGCCGTACTGAGGGTTAACTCAAAGCATATTCCATAGGAATTGAGAGTAGCGTAGGATAGAGGATCTGGGCTTTGGAGAGGCTTCTTGCATGGCATTGGTAGAAGGGAAGAGCTAATAATTAGGTACTTAGGATTGGTGTTTTTGTTTCGGCAATGCAGGTACGAAATATTATCAGTGTATACGACGTTATTGACCTGATGCATCTACTTTTAAAGTCTTAAGATACCAAGGATGCTGATGGGTGATCTTGGGACGGTCCTTGTTGATCAGGAGAAATTCTCCGCCGTAGGAGAGCTGTGGACTCGTGCAATCGCCTTCTTTCTTTCGCAGACTCCAGAGGAAGAGAATGGCACCCTATTATGGGTCTTTGAACTGTCACATCCATTTCGGAACTCGTCGTCTCTCCATGCAATCCCGGTTTCGCAAGTTGAACGTTATTGAAAAGGCCTAAGATCGAGCTGGCTACGACCATATCGAGAGGAAGGAGGTCTACGATAGTGTAGAGAAAATCTTTTAAGAAATTCTAGTTCAGAAGTAGCTAGTTGGCTCGGCATGATCTGAAATCAGTAACTTACACTGGTCCTGAACATTCATAACCTCGAAAAGATTATGTAAAATTGGCATCTTCCTTAATAGTTTGTCCGGTATTTCCCGAATGCTCAACCTTTCCTGAAGGATCAACTATTTTTGTAAACTGATTGCAAGTAGAGTAATAGACCACACCTAAAGAATGTTTTGCTGTAAATGTTGAAGTTCAATTAGCATCAGGTCAGAAACGCTGAAAGGTCTGACGTTGAAGTTGACTCTTGACTAGCCCCGCTTTAAGTTTAGCGCAGCGACATTGTGGCGCTAGCCTCAGCCTTACCCTAACATTTTTGAACCTCGCCCTCTCAACTCCACCAAACAGCCACTACCACCATGACTACCCTCGAAGCACCCCCCTCCGCGATGCCCACATACGAAGAAATCGAAGCCGAAGATGCATCTACCGCCCTCACAACTACGAGCACAGAAGTCGCCCCTCCTGGTGAACGAAAAATGAAGAAGATAATCCGCAAAAAGAAGCGCCCCGCGCGCCCCCAAGTTGATCCCTCGACGATGAAATCCGAGCCCCCTCCGCAAACAGGCACTATCTTCAACATCTGGTATAACAAATGGTCTGGTGGTGATCGCGAAGACAAGTACCTATCCAAAACGGCTGCCGCAGGACGTTGTAACATCTCGAAAGACTCTGGCTACACCAAAGCAGACAAAGTCAATGGCAGCTACTTTTGTTTATTCTTTGCAAGAGGAATTTGTCCTAAGGGCCATGAGTGCGAGTATCTGCACAGGCTGCCGGGTATTCATGATATGTTTAATCCGAATGTGGATGTATTTGGGAGGGACAAGCATAGTGATTATAGGGATGATATGGGGGGTGTTGGTAGTTTCATGAGGCAGAATAGGACGGTTTATGTGGGGAGGATACATGTTAGCGATGATATTGAGGAAGTAGTTGCGAGGCATTTCGCAGAATGGGGTCAGGTTGAGCGCAGTATGTATTCCCAATCCCTTATTTTCTGAACCAGAGCTAACATGTACCAGTTCGTGTTCTCAACACGAGAGGTGTGGCGTTCATTACTTACACTAATGAACCCAATGCCCAATTCGCTAAAGAGGCAATGGCTCATCAATCTCTCGACCATAGCGAAATCCTCAACGTCCGGTGGGCAACCGCAGACCCCAACCCCATGGCACAAAAGCGAGAAGTCCGCCGAATCGAAGAACAAGCTGCTGAAGCTGTCCGCCGAGCTCTCCCTGCCGAATTCGTTGCCGAAATCGAAGGCCGTGATCCAGAAGCAAGGAAACGGAAGAAGATTGAAGGAGGCTTTGGATTAGTGGGTTATGAGGCACCGGACGATATCTATTTTGCGAGGGGAGAGAATGCTGTTAATCCAGTTGGGAGACAGGGACTTTCGTTGGACGAGGAGCAGAGATTGATGATTGAAGCTGATCAGTATGAGAAGGAGGAGGCGGAGGAGAACAGTATTTTCTCGAATAGTACGTTGGCTGCTTTGAAGGGGGTGCAGGCAACGATTGGAGCGAAGCCGAAGCCAAAGACGGGGCCGTTGGTTGCGTATGACAGCGATAGTGATTAGGGGCCTTGATGTCGAGAAAATCCTTGCACTGTACTTGTAATCAGAAGAATTAATACCCTAGGTTTCGAATCTCAAGAATCACTTGATGGGAAACTCCCACAGCTCGGCTTTCAAACCCTTTTCATGTCAAGACACTATATACTTTCAAATATTTTCATTTTCAAGCAAGTCTTAAATTCTCTACCTGGTATAAGATTACCTCTCTCGAACCGCTCGCAAATTTCTCTCTCAAAATTTATCCATCGCTTTCTTCTCCTCTGCCGCCCCCCCATTTCCCTCTCAGCTATTAAAAATCCTCGAATAAAGCACCTCATGCCTCCCCACCCAGAGATCCATAACCGGAACCCTCTGTCCCGCTCTCTCCCAAGCCTCCCTCTCTCCCTTCAAATCTACACTCCTCCCCCACTCTCTCTCCACGCACCCCTCAACCCCCCTCCTCACCTCCCCACTCGCCAACATCTTCTGCGCCATATACGGCCCAAAAAGACTCGCTCTCACAGCCGCGGACAGCAGTGCTTTCACATGTCCTAGCATAAATATATAAGCTGTCTGTTGCAACGAGAGACCGAGAAGCGAGGCGATGGTCCCGAACAGCGGAGCCAGGTGTGCGGATGCTGGCGGAAGTTCGTTGGGATTCGCAGCCCCGGCTGGTGCGCTTTTCAGCAGTGCCGAGAACTCTTTCAGTGTTTGTATAGCGGCAGGGTCGGCGGAGGCAGGGAGGAAAGTCTTGAACGAGCGGTCGTAGATGGAGAGGAGGGCGCGGCCCTGGGCGACGCTGGCGCGGCGACCGACGGTGCAGATTGTGGAGGCGTCGAGGGAGTCGTCGAGGGTGGAGAGGAGGGAGGGGGAGCGGTAGGCGGAGAGGAGGAAGGGGAGGGTGGTGCTGGCGTAGGAGGAGAGGGAGAGGGTTAGGAAATGGGGGTAGCTGGAGGGGGTGAGGGGTTTGGTGTGTGCGAGGTAGGATTCTAGGCCGGAGGAGAAGGCGAATGAGCCAAGGGGGAGGGCAGAGTCGGAGAGAAGGAGGAGGTAGTGTGTTGAGATTGGTGTTAGGGGACCTGGAGGAGGGGGTGAGGTTAGTTTTGTATCCTTGCGAGGGCGAGAGGGTATTCTCCGATAAGATCTAAGGCTCGAGAAGAGTTCGAGAGAGAAGGAAAGCTCCTAAGCCTCTGCTGGGTTTTGGTGCTTGAAGAAGGTCTGATATGAGGAGGAAGAGAAGTTTGCCAAGCAGCAATCATAGAGTTCGACTGTTGTGACAAGGAGGGGCAGTACGAACCATTGCTCTCGAGCAATTTTGGCGGGGAAGCATTTTGTGCAAACACCCCCGCCTTACGCTCCTTCAACTCTCTCAACTTCCTTTCCAAATCCGCAATCTCAACATCAATCTCCTCGTTCTGCGACTGCGCAGAGTCGACTTTCCCATTCATCTCACAGCATACCGATTCCGTGGTCCTGGCGTCGGTTCTCTGTCGTTGATCCTCGCTCGTTTATTCCCGAGCACTGACAGGCGCTACGCTGCCGCTACCTCTCACCTCTTACTGAAGAGCCTCCTCCACCTGTCAGAATCACTTACCAAACACCAAACTTTCTCATACACCAGAGGCAGCCGTCCACCTCGTTTTCTCAATTCTCCAATTTGAGGAGGAGAGAGGGTTTGACGAGAGAGCCTGAATCCTGCAGATGCAGCCTTATCTTCTTACGAAGTTACATCAAATGGCAAGCTAGTGTCTGTCAGCAAATGGAGGAAGGGCAGAGAGCGAGAGCACCGCCCCCAAAAGTCTCCTTCTGCACGCACAACACACTCAGCTGTGTCTCGATTTATATTTACTGGCACACAAGTATTGTGTCAGGGGCCTGCAGGAGCTTCTTACCTTTTCGAGGCAGATAATTGGTCTCAAGGAGGAGGACTAAGCCCTGGGCCAGGCATGGCCTGGTGGATGAAACGATGATGTGGCAGGCTGGGTAAACAAGCTAGATGCTTGTTACTCTGATTAGTTTTTGCCCATTTAGATTGCCGATGTTATTCTGCTTGAAGTCACAGCTTGTAATACGGGCTGGAGTAACATCTCAATGGTTAGTGTGAAACTTTTGACAAGTTGGAGGTGTAGCAAGGTAGCAACAAGTCACGAGGCAGGTCTCTTGAAGTTTACCAGATTCTTTGCAAACTATTTCTAGGCCAGTGGCCTGAAGAATGACGAGCTTACTGTACTGTAGTGAAACCGTGAAACTACTGTACCGCAATCCCTAGGCAGGGCCGTGTCACCGTGCCTCTTGTGATTTCCTTCGATGTTAACTGGCTGGAACATGCGAGTTGATCCGAACTTGATCATGTCGGTGCCTCAAATTGGCGATGCTGCTCGTAGGCACAGCCAGTGTTAGACCACTCACCACCCAGGGATCTCTGTATTCCTGGTCTAGTTTTCTCGAGTCACTCCGTTCTTATGTCTGGCTCGAGATTATATATTGTACCACTTCCTAGAGCCGGGGATTTCTCCTGATTCTAAGTACCCATACCAATTCATTCAACTATATCAACACTCACAGCTACGACCTTAGCTTCTGTCAGATCTACCCCAATCTGTGCTGTATCTATAACTGCCATCTCGTTAAAATGATTATCATACTTGCCTTCCGCGGCGCTCAGGTAGGCTCATTTCCAATCTCTCTTTGGCGCCAAAGCTCTTGTATCAGTAACTAATCCTCGTCAGTTTGTCTTCGCTGCTGTTGTTCTCGCTCTATCTGCAATCTTGATTAAAGACTTTGGACCTGGTACCGGCCCAGCCCTCATTGGCTATGGATCCTTCTGCGGTGGCGCTGGTCTTATCATAACAATCATTGGATTGGTTGCCATATTTATCGATGCGATACCCGGCATAGTTATAATGGGTTTGGATGGAATTGCGACATTTTTCCTTCTAGCTGGTGGCCTTGTAAGTTTCATGAATTTTCATAACTCAGGCCCACTGACTAATGACAAAAAAGGCATTCGCTATCTCAATTAAAGCCGGCAACTGTGACGATATTGTCTACCTTGCAGCTCACCAAAAGATTTTCGATCCCAGCAACAACAAGGACTTCGGCGGTGATGTAAACAAGGCCCTCAATAATATCGAATACCGATGCCAGATGGTCAAGGCAGATACAGCTTTCGTCTGGTTCCTTTTCTCCGTCTTCGTCGTCACTTTGGTCTTAGGAGTTAGGAACAGAACGACAAAGAGAGGAGGAGAGATGGTCTAGAGACTCAACCGAGTCTGTCGACACGGGGTATACGAAGGTTCATGAAAGGTAACGATGGCATGATGATTTAAAAGTGGG
This sequence comes from Bryoglossum gracile, assembly GCA_037952635.1. Lineage (NCBI taxonomy): Eukaryota > Fungi > Ascomycota > Leotiomycetes > Helotiales > Bryoglossaceae > Bryoglossum > Bryoglossum gracile. The sequence continues at coordinate 26,056 of JAPZPB010000307.1, read as the reverse complement.
GTGGTTTTTCGAGGATACAATATAATAGAGATACAGTACTTTGTTCGAATCCAGAGGCAATAATACCAATTTGAATTTTGCAACCCCTATTCGAAACTCTCCTAGGCATGCCGCCCTGTAACATGCAGCCTTACTCGTTAACCGCGACCCGTTCCCACGAGCACCTCGCTTCCCCTTTTTACTGTTGACGTCTCAGATGGCTCTTCCATTAAAGCCGCATGAGCACTTCGATATAAATTTTAATCAATCTGAACATTCGGGAGATCCATGAGATCCAAGTCGCGGGCCCCTGCAAGCGACCCGAAAGATTCGCCAACCCGCAATTGACCCACCCCCACTACCGTTTCTGTCGCTTGTCGCTAACGACCACTGTAAATCTTACCTACTCTTGTCTTTCTGCTCCAAAAAAAGAAAACAACGTCACACTTCAACAAGAATTGTGGGTCTTCACAAACACCGCCTGGTATATATACCATGGCGAGGAATTTCTCAATTCTTGATTCTCTCCTTTTGATTCTTCTTGGCACGACTTGACTGTCATGAATTGAGGGTTCTCAACAATTGAAAAATCGCCTCAACGTATTGCGTCACCGGGCCGGAGAGGCAATCCAAGACAAATCCGGACGCTAGTATTCAAGGACCACCAGGACGATCCAAATTGATAATCCTCTCAACCTCTTGAACAAATAACACCAAATCATCCGCTTCAAGGAGACAATATGTCAATCATCGACATCACCAAGGATCTCTCTGCACTCCTTCTCCGACAGACAGAGGCTACACCAGATGCCATTGCCTTGGAAGGAAACAGAATCAACAACCGGGACAGATCAACATGGACTTACCGCGAGCTAGACACCCGCGTCAACGAAATCGCAAACCGCCTTCGTGCTCATGGAGTCGGCCGGGATAGCTTGGTCGGAGTGCTAATGGGACGCAGCGCAGACTATGTGATTGCCTGTCTTGCGGCTCTCCGAGCTGGAGGAGCATTTCTAGTTCTCGAACTCGCCTACCCTCCTACTCTCCTGACGGATGTTATTGAGGATGCCAAGCCTGCTGTCATTCTCACGCATGTCGGCCACGCTGGTCAGATTAAGAACTCGGAGATCCCATTGATTTTCCTCAACGAGCCTAATGCTGAAATGAATATCAAGAGCTCAAGGCGAACTTCCATAAGGCCTGCTAGCGATGACTTGGAAAGACTTGCTTTCGTTTGTTACTCATCTGGTACCACTGGCCGTCCGAAAGGAATTCTAAACCCCCACAGTGCTCCAGTCCGATCTTACGATCTGAGATTTCGCCTCAGTGATCTCGGTCCCGGTGATCGGGTGGCTTGTAATGTCTATTTCATCTGGGAAATCATTCGGCCACTGTTGCGTGGAGGAACGGTGGTCGTTGTTCCGGATGAGGCAAGCTACGACCCTGTTGCACTCGTCGATGTCTTGTCCCAACGACGTATCACGGAAACTCTCATGACACCAACGCTTCTCGCAGCGGTCCTATCCCGGCACTCAAACTTGGGAGAGGTCCTGCCAGACCTCAAGACATTGTGGTTCAATGGCGAAGTTGTCACCACTGACTTGGCTCGACGTGCCATGAAAGCTCTCCCAAACACACGACTTCTCAATTGTTACAGCACAAGCGAATCCCACGAGATTGCCTGTGGAGATATCCGAGAAATGATCAACGAAGACATGCCTTACTGTCCTGTTGGGCCCCCAATGGATCCGGAGCATACCTACATTTTGGACGAGGATGGGAATAGGCTCGGAACCGATGCTAGTGGAGAACTTTATGTTGGTGGAGGTCTTCTTGCTCGCGGGTATCTCAATCTGCCTGAAGTTACCGCAAAAGCTTTCACGCCTGATCCTTTCGTTTCTACGCCTGGAGCTCGCATGTACAGGACTGGGGATTTTGCGAGACTGCTTCCGTCGGGATACCTCGAGATCACGGGTCGTGTGGGAGCTATGATCAAAGTCCGCGGCTATTCAATTGTGCCTGGGAAGGTCCAGAGTGCTATTGTAAAGCATTTGGCTGTCAAGAACTGTGCTGTGGTGGCTCACGGTGAGGGTCTTGAGCGACAGCTTGTTGCCTATGTTGTTCGCGATGAGGAGGATCCAGGAGATCGTACACTCTTGACAATAGATGAGTCTGGATACAGTCCAGCTTGCAGAAGGGCTCTCTTGGGAACACTTGCTCAATACATGGTCCCTGCTCTCTGGGTCGAGCTTGACGAACTGCCCACTCATGAAGTCTCCGGAAAGACCGATCTCAAGCGACTGCCTGTACCTGAGCTGTCCAGACCGCAAAGCCCCGTCAGTGAAGTTGCAGATCCAAAGTATACTATCAAGGCCATGAAAACCCAATGGGCCACGGCCCTAAATGTTTCCTTCAATTCTATCACCGAGGAACACACATTCTTCGATTTAGGGGGCCATTCTCTGACACTCGCAGAACTTGCTGCAAAGTTGACCAGGACCTACGGGTTTCACATCACTGTAGCTAGTCTTGTCGTCAACCCGACACTGGAAGGCCACCTGCAAGTTTTAAAGGATGCTCGCGACGGCCACACTGCAGCAGTACAAGAACACCTCCCCGAAGTCTTGCGCGCCGATTCTGTTCTTCCTAAGGACATCCACCCTCGCAACTCTAAGTATTGTGCTCTCCGCGATGCTGATACAGTGCTATTGACCGGAGCGACGGGTTTTCTAGGAGCCTTCCTTCTGGCTGAACTCCTCTCAAGTACCTCAGCTCATATCCTGTGTCTTGTGCGTTTCAGCGACCTTTCTGGGGATAATCAGAGTGCTGCTGTAGCAAGAATCCGGAAGAACCTTCTTGACCTTGGACTATGGGAAGACTCTATTCTGGAACGCATCGATATTGTTCCGGGAAATCTAGCGAAGCCAAACTTTGGTCTTGAACTAGGCGATTTCGAAGATCTTGCCGAAAGTGTTCAAGTTATTATCCACGCTGCTGCAACTGTTAACCTCGTCTACCCATACGCATTACTACAAGCTCCAAACGTAATTGGCACCCGAGAGATCATCCGTCTAGCTTGCTTTGGTGGTGCGACCCTGCAATACATCTCTACGAATGGTGTTCTACCACCTTCCAAAGAGGGCTGGACCGAAGATACGAATCTCAAGGTGGATGAAGTGCCAGAAAAGCTTATTGATGGTTATGGTCAGACAAAATGGGTAGCAGAACAGCTAATTTATGAGGCTCAGCGCCGTGGACTGCCTGTCAAGATCCATCGACCAGGTACTATCAGTGGCCACAGTACTTCTGGCTCGTCTAATCCATACGATCTCCTCAATGCCATTCTCGTGGAATCTTTGCACTTGGGATACGCTCCGGACATTAAAGGCTGGAGGGCAGAGATGACCCCAGTGGACATCGTCAGCAGGAGCATTTTGACTATCGCCAACTCTACGGATAAGCAGGTCGTATATCATATTGGAGACGCCAATCCTCCGGACACCAAGCAACTCTACGAAGACCTCGAAGAACTCGGCTACCCGACTAAGCCACTTGGCTGGGTCGAATGGGTAAAGCTCTGGAAAGAGAAGAGAGGCTCTGCAAAAGGTGGTGAGAGCGCATTCACAGTCGATATCCTCCGCGGGGGTATGCCGAGCATCGAATTCATGCAAGATATCATCGTGCTCAACGATGCGAAGACCATACCTGCACTCAAGGATCTCAAACGGCCGAAGATCAACGGAAAGCTGTTGGAAATCTACGCGCGTCACTGGTATGCTAGAGGCTGGTTGCCATTTGGCCCGAAGCGCCCCGGTCAGCAGAACGGACATGTCAACGGGAACGGTGCCATTTCGCGCTTCTCACTTCCATCCAAGAAAGGCCCTTTGAGTGGAAAAGTCGTAGTCATCACAGGCGCTTCATCCGGCATCGGCGCTGCAGTAGCAGCAGCCCTCGCCCGCGAAGGAGCACACATCGCCCTCGCTGCCCGCCGTACCGAAGCACTCGAAGGCATCAAGACTTCCCTCTCTCGTCGTGCCGGCAAAGTTGTCGTCCACCGCACCGACGTAACCAAGAGATCAGACGTTGAATCCCTCATCAAAATCGCCAATGACCTGCTTGGACCAGTCGATATCCTTGTATCCTGTGCTGGCGTCATGTACTTCACGATGATGGCCAATACCCAAGACGAGGACTGGGACCGCACCGTCGACGTAAACTGCAAAGGCCTCCTGCACTGCCTTTCCACCACCGTCCCGGGAATGCTAGCACGAGGCTCCGGGCACATCGTCGCTATCTCCTCCGACGCAGGCCGCAAAGTCTTCCCCGGTCTTGGCGTCTACTCAGCCTCTAAATTCTTCGTCGAAGCTACGCTCCAAGCCCTCAGAGTCGAAACTGCAGGCTCGGGATTGAGGGTCACGTCTGTGCAACCGGGGAATGTGGCGACGGATTTGCTGGGCATGAGTACAGATCAGGAGGCACTAAAGAAGTATGGAGAGCCGAGTGGTGCGAAGGTGTTGGACGCCGAAGATGTGGCTAGGAGTATTGTGTTTGCTTTGAAGCAGCCCGAGCATGTTGCTATGAACGAGATTTTAATTGAGCCGAGGGATGAGCCGATTTAAATATACGGGCCTTAGCAGGCAGAATTCGGAGGTGCGATTGCTTTACAATTTCTTACGAAAATGATTGCTAGGGGAGCTTATAGATAGAAACCGACCGATAATTATCTTCATTTATATCTTTGTTCTGAGGACGCTTGAAGATTCAGCGCTACTCAAATTTTTCAAACTGAGTTAAGATCCTAAAAAATTGATTCAAAAAAAGCCATATGAAGAATTGCCAGGACATTTACAAAGTGACTTGAGGAATCGGAAAGCGGCGAGGCCTCTGCAAAGTCGCGTTACCACTTCTCGACACCCACCTCGCTTCCCCTATTCACTTTCAAAACATCCACCACCACCACACCACACGAATTCCCAAAAAATACGAAAACAGTTGCAAACCCCCCCGGCCCCCCAGAAACGGCAAAAAATAGAAAATTTTAAAAAATAAAAAGTGTTCAAGCACCCGAAGGTACTCTAGGAAGGTTTCGTTTCTTAAGTTCTCCGCCTATCACTATCCCTCGAAATGCTGTTATTACTCGTTGAAGGCGTAGCCCACACTTTCAATGGAAGTTTGGAAACAAAGCAAGCTTCGCTTCCGCTCCGCCACCAGCGGTTTGTCATCAGGATGTGTGGTTGGGCTTATTTGGGTATATGAAGGTGGGAAGGGTGGAGGGTGGAATATCTTCGGGGTTGGGTGGACACGATTGGGCTTTATAATATTGGACTTGTACATCTTTTCTCTACTTTGCACATTCTTTCATTTAGTTTAGCAAGACGCGTTAATCTCACACTCATACCGCGCTCGAATCCCGCCGCTTCTCACGTCCCTCTCTCCCATTTACTCTTCAATGCGTTAATAATATCTTGGCTGGGAATGGATGCCACTTCGCCCAAGGAACCGGATACCTCTCCATCACGCTTCTCCGCCCCGTCTCTCAGTCCCGGTCATAGGCTGGTTGGTGTATGTACCATACACAGGTGGGTGCATAGATAGCCGCATGCATCACAATCTTAGCCCATCCAAGGCCGCCGTTCTAAATCTTTGTGAGCACGTTTCCTGGGTATTAGGCTAAGAATAAGATTCTATCAGAGGGATACCAACGACAGAACTCCGAAGCCAGAAACTAGACACCTACTTTAGAGACTGCACAATTCTGTGCCTGGCCTAGGGAGGTGAGGAGATCGGAGGACTAGATTCCACCCCGGAGCGTAGGTTTCGAGGATGGGGAGCCGAAGAATACGATTCGAGCAGAATCAGCAGTGCCATTTGACATTTTTGGGGTATCATGTAGGTAAGGTACGAGTAGGGCTGTGAGTAAATAATAACTGAATGCGTTTGTACCAATTATCAATTCTTTTCCTTGCTTTGTTTCTTGCTCGGCGGACAAGCTCCTATCCCCGCATTACACCACAGCACATCCTATTTCTCCTCCTTATCTGAGAATCTCTCCACAACTGCTTTCAACGTACCTAAATCTGAAGGGTCGAGGGGTAAGAAGTGGATTGAACAGGGGTCGAAGGATGTAGTTTTGGTTGTTTCTTGGATCGGTGTGACAGCGGCTAACGAAGTGAGGCTCTAGATGAGGACCAGCAGGTGTCGTGGATTTTAGCGCCTTTAAGGTACAGGCTTTTGATGGGTTCGTAGCTGAGTCCTGCGTTACCGCTAGTGGTGAGAAAGGGGGTTCCGGTTTGAAGGGGACGTCTGTGTCAGTGAAGGTAAATTTGCCAGGGCAGAGCTGTGCCCAAATGCTGCAGGACGGGGAGCCATATTGAATGTTCTGAGCAGGAAATGATGGCGAGGAAATGAAGAAAGGGGGTTGGACTGCGTGAAAATAGGAGTTTGGGAGGAGATGATGTTATGAGTATTTTGGAGGTAGTAGTGGCGAGATACTTTCTCTGGAATCTTACAAGAGTGAGCGGTGACACGAGGGTTAAAGACTGGACGGCAATTACGATACCTCCAATCACTTAAGTTGGCAGCAATATCCTAGTTGCAATTATGGTACACCAAAGATGTTAATCTCCATTTGGGAATTCGAAAACAAGGAAACAAGTGAAATTTCAGCCCTGTTTGTAAGCAGCGTGCTGAGAATGAGGCACTACTTCGTCCGCCGAGGGACTAGATGTGGGTGAGGGTCAGCATAATAGGCGTAAATACATTTGCAGCGATCAGGCACAACAGGATTTGGTCTCTTCCGCGTTCCAGGGATTGATATGATGGTAGAAGTAGATAAATTATAGCAGCAATTGGGTTGTGGCGGTGAAGAAGAATCGCGCTTTTTGGAACTCAACCAATGTGAAATGTAGTGCTTCTAGATGCCCTTTCAGCCTTCTATTGATCTGAGCTAGGGGTTCGTCTAGGTCTATAGTAGACATATTCTTTCTCGCATAATGAGCTTCCTAGCGATGTGATACTTGATCCAAAAGATGCCATGGAGAGAGAGGAATACCGAAGAGAGACAGCGTATACTAGATTAGTAATGACTTTATGACTTGCCAGAGTTAGGAAGAAAAGGTTTAGTATAATATAGCTTTTCTTACCCTAAGTCCTCCTATATCTGAATTAATGTCTGTAGTACCCACACAGACACTGTTCTTGAGACAACTAAAGGCATTGGTACGATTCAAGATATTCGAAGGGCCATCTGCATCAAGTAAACTATCTCGAGTGCATCTTTTGGTGGGTTCCAAGGTCTGCAGCTCGAGGGTGATGTGAAGTAATCAGCCATGCCGTCCGAGAGCATCGTTTCGTTCCGGTAGATGCCTAGACTTTCGGCCAACTCGGCCTGAGATTTGTTCGTGTCGGGATTATCTAGTTCGATTCAGAGATCTCGGTACCATGAACATAGGTAGAAGTTAGGCCAGTTAGAGAAGATATTCTCCACGCTCCCACAAGCTTCAACGCAAGAAGCGTCCTGAGAAGTGCTTGAGGAATGCAAAGATCAATCTAGCGATTCCGTGAAATTGGTATTGTTGATAAGGCTGAGAGTAGAGATGTTCGCAGAAGGGAAAACGAAATCCAAATTAGGGCCCGGAGACTGCTGAATGGATATGAGGTCTTCGGTAGGAGCTCGGAGTCATTGACACGCTGATAGCCGTAGTGGGAGCCCGTGGGCTTGCGGCCAGCAAGCCTGCAAGGTAATCGTAATACTGAAGAACAGGCTACTAGAGAGTATGCCAGTAAAGAAAGACCGAGGAGAGTTCGAGAGCCGAACAGGATGGGTATCAGCCATAAGCATTTAGGCAAACCCCTCAACTGGCCTGGTAAGGGCTTAGAATAATCACCTGCTATGGGCACTGCCGCCGTCAAACAATTTCTGAATCTCCTCTTGGCACCTCGAATTACCAACCAGCAAATATGCCAAGGATGTTATCCCGATTCCCTAGCCTGTTAGTTGAAACCTCTCGCCCAGCTTCACTCGACAACCCGCGACTCAGCTCAGCAGAAACAGACTTGATTTGAGACTACTTTTTGGAAGAAACTATTTAGGAGTGCATCGGCAAGTAGGTTATTAGGGTTCTCGTTCGATGGGGAGAGAGGATTTAGAGATTGGGAGGAGTTTCACCTGACGCCCAGGAGGTTTGTAGCGTTTGGGGGTGGACATAGTGTTTTCCGTCCTTATTAGTCTGAATAGGCAAGCAGAAAGCGCTAGTCTCACGCCATATAGCTAGCGACACACAACACATAAAATCGTCAACAACCTTATGACGACCTTCCCCCCACGGTTCTTGCTGGCAAGATTATGCGGTATCAGCAAACTGAAGGCCTCAGAATCCATCCATCTCGCAATAACGGCCTTAACTAGGCTCTCTAGTCTAGACTCGTCATCATCTCAGTCCAGTCTTCGTACTACAGTACAGTACAGTACTTTCGTACATATGCTTCCGAGGCCTCGCATACCGAGTTGACGGTCCACGCCAATTCAATTTGTGGAAACAGGTCTGACATGGGTACAACACCAATCGATACAAATGTCTGAGACATTCGAGTCCAGCGGTGACCGGTCAGCCTTGCGATGTTTCCAGACCAACTCCACAAAACCACTGCTTTTTATCTGCGGCTGAAGAAGGCGTCCTCAGCCTCCTCAGATTCGGGCAAGTCTGCTGTGTGTCTGAAACCACACCACTCAGCACATGAGGTTACCGTCCCGTACTCTGTTATTTCTTTTGAGTTGCTCTGATCCGAGAATGAATTAAAGCCTTCTCTGCGCCTCCATGTAAGATACCCTGTGCGCGAGGTTTTGCTCATGGTAGATGTCTAGGCCACCTGCCCCTCTCAAGTGACGAGCGCTTCATTCGGTTTCGTTCTTGCTTTCGCATCTGCTCAATCCACAGTTGTGATAACCCTCGATAGAATATTATTTCCAGCTTCCAAAATTCACTTTTCACTCTCTTTCCACTTGTTTTGCCCTCGCACCTCTGCGCCTCTGCGCCTAGTCAGCTTGTTGGTAATCCCTCACGATCTCGCGGAATCCCTTCGAGATGGATCCTTACGACCATGGTCGATCGCAGTCGACTGATAATTCGCAATCACGGCCCCTACGGGTAAGCTGCCTCTCGAATCTGGAGGGCCTCATTAATGGATCTCTTTCAGATGCCAGAACCAGGCCAGCATCGCCCGGGCCTGTACAACAGCTCAAGCCAAGGAAATATGCAGCAAGACTACGACAATATCTCTCGAGACAGATTTTCTCGGTATAATGCTAGTCACGATTTCTATGACAATGGCCAACATGATGCGCCCTACGAAGAATCACCGCAGGATATTCCATTGCTGGTAAGAGAATCCTCGCCTTGAACAATCTAGTACCATATTGACAGCCTTCCAGTCTCGGCCTTCATACCAGACCCTCAATACCCAGCCCTCGCATCAAACTCTCCACACCCGTCACTCACAGCAATCATTCTATAATACTCCAGACATCACAGACGTCGAAGCGAACTATGTCCCAGAGCGAGACAACGTCACACCTGATCCCTTCAATCGTGGAAATCTAGGGCACATTGTCTATGACTGCCCAGTTCCTCCGAAACTCCTCCGCACGATTCCCCATGCAGAACCGCCAGCTCGCGATGAGTTCACCCATATGCGATATACCGCGGCAACCTGCGATCCTGAGTACTTCACGAATGAACATTTCGACCTACGACAGCAACTATTCCAGAAGAAAAGACGCACTGAGCTGTTTATTGTGGTAACTATGTACAATGAGCATGATGTCTTATTCGCCAGGACCATGGCAGGTGTTTTCAAGAATATCCAATTTATGTGTACGCTGGGGAAAGACAAGCACAATGGACTCTGGGGTGCGGATGGCTGGAAGAAAATTGTCGTCTGCATAGTAGTCGACGGCAGAGCTCATTTGGATCCAAGGACCAGAGCTGTATTGACGGCTCTAGGAGTATACCAGCACGGTGTGGGCGTCGATGAGGTCATTTATAGAGGGGAAAAGAAGGACGTCACAGCCCATATCTACGAATATACTACAAAAGTCGGCATCGAGATGCAAAACGGAATTGTGGAGACGAAACCAGGCATCGGGTGTCCAGTACAGCTGATATTCTGCCTCAAACAAAAAAACCAAAAGAAGATCAATTCTCACCGTTGGGCATTGCAAGCTTTCGGCGGAGCACTCAATCCCAATATCGTTGTTCTACTCGATGCTGGTACGAGACCAGGTCCCAAGTCGATTTACGAGGTCTGGAAAGCGTTTGATCTCGATCCGAACTGTGGTGGAGCTTGCGGGGAAATCAAAGCTATGCTTGGCGAAAACAAAGGCGTCGAGAAGCTTCTCAATCCGCTTGTTGCAGCACAAAACTTCGAATACAAAATGAGCAATATTCTCGATAAACCCATGGAGTCAGCTTTCGGATTTATCTCCGTACTTCCAGGTGCATTTTCGGCTTACAGGCTCGTTGCGCTACAGAATGATGCGAGAGGGAAGGGCCCATTGGAGAAGTATTTCCATGGCGAGAAACCCCCCCCAAATACTGGAATATTCACCAAGAATATGTACTTGGCCGAAGACCGAATCCTCTGCTTTGAGCTTGTGGCAAAGAGGAATTCGCATTGGGTTCTGACCTATGTTTGCTCTGCCCAAGGAGAGACTGACGTTCCTGAAGAGATGCCTGAACTCATCAAGCAGCGTCGGCGTTGGCTCAATGGATCCTTTTTCGCGGCCGTATATACTCTTGTTCATTTTTACCAGATATTCCGCAGCTCCCATTCAATGGCGCGGAAAATCATGTTTTTGGTCGAATTCTTGTACCAGCTTGTCTCTATGGTATTTTCTTGGTTCGCAGTAGCAAATTTCTTTCTCGTCTTCCAGATCCTAACAACGGCTTTGGGTGGTCCAACACTGCTAGGTCATACAGGCGAAGTAATTAGCGTGATAATCGAGTGGATATACCTAGGAAGCTTGGTCACTTGCTTTGTGTTGAGTCTTGGAAATACTCCAGATGGATCGAGGAGATTTTATCTCGCGATGGTCTATACCTGGGCTCTCATTGTGGTGTATGTATCTCTTCTTAATCATATCAACCACTGCTGACAATAATAGCTATCTCACGTTCGCCTCCTTCTTCATATCGTACAAGTCCGTGAAAGCCGAAGCTGAGGACGGTGTGTTTACGTTCAGTAAACTCTTCACTAACACGCTTTTCTTCACTTTGATCGTATCCCTGCTATCCACGTATATACTCTGGATCTTTACATCACTCGTCTTCCTCGATGGCTGGCACCTCGTCACATCTGTTCGTAGCTCTTCTCCCATCAAGACCCCCATGCTCTTTCTAACAACCTTCGCAGTCCCTCCAATACATCCTCCTTTCCCCGACGTACACCAATGTCATTAACGTCTACGCATTCTGCAATACCCATGACGTATCCTGGGGCACCAAAGGCGACGACAAGCCTCCTGGAGCTACCAAAACTGCCAAAGTCAACGACGATGGCTCCGCCGCTAACGAAGCAGCGAAGGAGCCCACGTTCCAAAATACCGAGCTTGACGACCTCTACTCCTCCTCTCTCCAAACGATCAGCGTTCCTTACGTTGAGCCCGAGAAGAAAATGAAAGAGGATGACAAGCTACAGAACTACAACAAATCATTCAGAAGTTACGTCGTGTTATCGTGGATGTTTTGCAATGCGGCGTTGGTAGCAGTCGTGTTGAAGGCTGGAGGGTTGAACAGGTTGCAGTTGCAAGCAACGGCTGTAGGGAGTGGGGCACAGGACGAGAGTAAGACTGTGAAGTATTATCTGTTTGTAATTTTGTGGAGTGTAGCTGGCTTGAGTGCATTTAAGTTTGTTGGGGCCATGGTTTACAAGACGAAGAGAATTGTGAGTTTTCTTGTGATCTTGAATTTGGCTGTTGCTGACTTTTGCAGTTTGTCTCATAAATCTCATAATTGGTGTTATATAAGTTGTAGGAGTAAAGGTATTTTGTACTTCAAGGTGATTATCACGACAGACAGAATCCATAGAAACAAAATATCACCAACGATGATCCAAACGCTGGAGCTCTCTAATTCACTTTTGAATTTCAATGTTTGGAATGTTTTGTGATATCAGTTGACCCTTCATCCCTGGTCCCCATACGGCGCAATTGCATTGACGAGACCAAGTACTCAATTGGTCCCCTTTACGATTTGCGTGCTGAAATCGCTATCCCGCGCTCTACTATCTCTCCAGATTCATAAATCTCGAATTCTCATTCTGTCTAGTTCTCGACTCCCAAGTCATCCTAGCATCTCACTTTCATCCGATGCCAAAATCGGCAAACCTCTAGCTTGATTGTGACTATTTGGAAAATGAAAGTCAGGGTTGACCTCTCAAAGCCGACTGTCAAGAGCACAAGAGCTAGGCTACCGAAGACCAAGACTGGGTGTCAGACATGCAAGTATGGGCATCAACATTTCAAAAAGATTGCGTTAACATCTGATCAGGAAGTTCAGGAACCCACCACGTCAACCGGAATGAGACCCGTCCCAACTCCCTTCACCGTATAAAGTCCGGCCAGGACGGCATTTCAGACAGTTCAGTGAGACCACCGTTGTGAGACTAGGAAGGTACCATGGCCCTGGCCTCTGGATTTGATATATGCTCCCGGCTTCTCGGAGTTCATCATCAATGACATGTGGCAATTGCTCTGGCAGTCCGAGACATGAGCTCCGCCACCACTTCGTCCTCCAGCAATATAGTCGCGCTATCAATGGAGTGCGTGACGACCTAGCAGTGTAACTCAAGACCTCCGCATCCTCCTAATCGCCACTGTCCTGCTCGTTTGGTTGGAGGCCTATCATGAAGCCGTCATCGTTCAATTCCGCATCAGCTACCAAATACTCGGAGATCCGGGGGTGAGGAGGGAGATTTTCGGGATAGTGTGATTGTTGCGAAGCTTTATCTGAGGGCTGTGGGGATTGAGGAAGCGGGGGCGGCGGGGAATTATAATGAGGATGAAAGGCGGGTGTGAGGCAGCGGTATAAAGTCTAGGCTTGTAGAGGGGATGTCGGAGGTTAGTTGTGTGTAGAAGAGTAGGGAGGTGATGCGGCGAGAAGGGAGGCGCTTATCTTGTCTGTGGCCATGGAGAGGAAAGGAGAGGCAATCGCACGAATTATTACGAATGCGGCTTATGGATTTTTGGGAGTCTTATAATTCAAGACCAAATAATCTTATGAATATAAAAACATCCTTGGATTCACAAATAGGCAGCCATAGCCTCGAACTACCCTCCCTCTCCACCAAGCCTTCTTCGTGAAATTGCGACATTTTCCTAACACATTGTGATGGCTGAGGGCCTTGGTGGCTATGGTAAAAATACCAAGACCTGAGTCCTAGGCCGTCTTCGGGTGGCTGAATTTTTTTGGACGTCACCCTGAACAGACCTGGGGTGGTGAGATCAAATTTTTACGGAGTTGCTTTTTGGAGACTTCGTCGTGATGTTGTTGACTTTGGGATTAAGCGAGAGAGGGGGTGAGGGGAGAGTGAGATTGAGGGTGCGGCCTTCCGCCTTTATTTTTGAGCGGGGAAAACGAATAGAGATGAACACGAGTAGAGATGAAAATGAATAGAGATGGGGGTATTGTTTTATACTGTAAAGGGGCCTTGGATATCCCGCCCCTCGCTCACCCTGAACCTTCGATCTTCTCCTTACAGAGTGTGGTAATACAAGGACTCTCACCGAGGGGCTCGCTGGGGGAAACTGGTCGTCAGTGCATACTCGAAGTGCAACAAAACATTGAGAGGCCGGTCGTCACCCAGTTGTTTCTGTCTACTAGGAGTAAATTTTCTTGTAAACGGGTTCAAGCAGAACATAGGTCGTCAATAAATACTCAGGCCACTCACTCATTTCAGCATTCTACGAGGTGTGGTAGTGCGACACAGAGCCGGCTGTCGCCAGCCCCGATGTAAACGCAACAAAGTGAATGCGGTAAAGGCTAGTCCTCTGTGCCACTAAAGAACAAACATCCTTCGAAGCGGCCATGAGGAGGGACTGAGTCGTGAGTGCATCTTCGAAGTGCAACAAACCCACCTCGAAGGCCACTCGTTGGGGCTGTAACAGAGTGTGGTAGTAAAACCGGGTTGGCGACAAGCCTGGCTATGACTCCGGGTTTAGTGCAGTGCATATTTGAAATGCAACACATCCATTTCCAGGTTTATTGGTTGAGAGCGTTAACCGAGTGTGGTACCTTCGTACACAACCGGCTTCGTGCATAGAAAAGGGCCTTGGTACATCTTCGAAGTGCAACATACCTCAATGTAGTTTGATTACAAGGATTCATTTACTGTATGCTTCTTGCAAACGAGTGTCTTGGGCATCGGTCATGGACAGGAAATAGGTAATCATTGCATATTCGAGGTGCAACAACGTAGGCAGATCCCTGGTACTTGCAGACAGGATTTTGGTGGCCAGCTTCGGCTCAGAATACATCGCTATAAATGGGAAGGGAAAACACCCACTTTCTCACCTGGATTTGAAGAACTTCAACATTCCCGGAAGCTTCTACTGAGGAATGAGAATTTGTTTGGATCGACGCTAAGGGGAGAAGACGCTGGTGTTGTTAAATTTATTTGGGACTAGCGTGTCTAGCGCAACTTCTCGCCACACCTCATCTCTTCTCCGTCACCACTGAGCCTGCTGCACCTCAACACGAACAGGGAACAACTCCTTAAGATGCAAAATTTTGTAGTGTTCTCCTTTGATACCGTACATACCGAAGAAAAGGTGCCGAAGCGGCTGTATAACATGCCGGTTTGCAACCCTGAACCCGCAGTCAGATCATAGTGCTAACTCGGACCGCCGAATTGGATCCGAAGGATAAAATGTGACGAGGAAAGCCTTCATGCCTGAAGTGTACGTCAACTAGAAGTAAATGCGATTTATATGAGACAGAAATGACAATGGATCAGAGTTCCGCGCCTAAAGTACTTCCTTTGAAGTACATAGTTCCTCGTGCTCCTGCCTCCACCATTGTGGACTATGAAATGAGGGCTTTAAACTCTTCGACAATTCGAATCAAGAACAGTGTCAGGCTTATCAGCAAGCTTCGACTGTGACTTCTGGGTGTTAGTACTCCTGCAGATATCGGCTGCCCAATAAGCTTATATTGGGTGTGCAGTTATCGCTTTCAGCCGATAAACAAGACATTCGAACAGAACCACAGGGTAATCAGTACGCTCTAATGTTCCAAGCACAGTTACACCCTCTCTCTTTAAGAAAACAACAAAGTTGTCAGCCAGACAGCACAGCTACTTGATATGAACGATCCAAGGACCAACCTCCTGCCGGTTGTCTTGATATCTTGCCTCCTTTCGGGCTGGAAATGGTACAAGGCAATTACACAAGCGCCATTAGCCTTCTTTCTCCAAGCTTGCAGATGCTTCCCTACTGCGGGAAAGCTTCTAGGGCCGCACCTCCTCTTCCCAGCCTGTCTGTCCTCGGACCTGCACGGAAGTCTAAGGAATTCTTCGGTCGAGTGGCCGTGCAAACGATGTTTCTCGGAGATACGCATTTCCACCAACGCAGAATACCGATATTCCATTACGCTTATGAACAAATGATGTTCGCAACAATTACTGAGGCTAACGATGTAATGAATACCTTTTTGCTCTTAGTATATCCATTTTGCCACCTTGTATCAAACGATCCGAATAACAAAACCCGGATCCTCTGCTTGAGGCGCCAACCAATAGCGCGACATCCCGTTCCAAACTTCCCTACTACCCCTTGATCTAGGTGTCATTAGATCGCTATTTTGCACAGCTGTTAAATGATGGAGTCTTGTACTTCGTAAGAGGGTTATTTCCTTGCTAAGCAATCCGAGAATTTCGCATAGAGAAGGTATCTGGAATCCGGCAATGGCGGCGAAGATGCCACGTCGGATCACCCAAAAGGAGGCGATGAAATTTGCAGGGGCAACAGGCTCTTTTGCCAGCACGGCAATGTTGGAGAGCCAAGTCAACCTGAAATATGAAAGACTAAGAGTTGGTTCAAAGACAAAACGGAATTAAAAATCTTGGTTGGGACTCAGAAAGAGATGCCGAAAGCGAGCGAAGAAGAGGTCATCACTTAGTGAAGCAGGTAATGTCAATCTATCATTCTCGCCTGAGTGACCGATTTGGAATCTGCCTAGAAGAGGCTCAACAGCCAAAGAGCCTCTGAAGAGGGAGTGTTGATATTCCCGAGCTATGTTAGGCGAACAGACCAATCATAGCTACCGGTATACCTTCAGCATATCGCATGTCAATAGAGCCGACAACGCTTAGCACAATCTAAGCTATTTACCTATAAAGGATTGCCAGTGGACTTCGAATTGTTTCCTACTACGAAAGCACATTTTTCTAAACATCACCTTCGCTGTTGCACAACTCCCCTAGCACTGCGGCCTTCTACCTGTGGTTCAATGTTGCTTTTACCTATATTGCTGGCTGCTTCGAGCATTGCTGCTGCACAATACCAATTACCAGTATCCTCTGAACCTTGTGCTATTGTTAGTAGTAGTGCATCTGATTTCTATGCAGCAAACCCTTCCCGTAAGTTCTCGGCAGAAACCAAGCCGCCTAAAGTATATCGCATATCTAACTTCCAGGTAGCAACATCGGTTCTGCGAATTCCTGCCAACATTGCACACGCATGTCAGCTTTCTGCACCGTATAACCAAGAGCTTTCTGTGGCTCTGATTGATTACATTGTGCCGTATATCGACTTCCAGTCCAGTCTCATTTATCTTAAGGAACCACCTTCTACATACCTGTTCCCAGCCGTGGACATCCTTGGTGGACTGCAAGAAATTCGAAAAAATGCATCTGCTGGGGTTTTTACCAACCAATATGCTTTTGACGCTGCTTTGATGGATCTTGTCGCTCAAGCTCACGACGCGCACTTTGCCTTTGTTCCAGCTTTGATTGCTACATTTGCCTATTACAATGATATGCCTCTTGTTTCAATCTCTGATGATGGACTGGCTTTGCCAAAGGTGTATATCGGTAGTGAGTAGCCCTTCCAGATGTAGCTCGCAACACTCTAACTATTTCTCCCTATTTTGAGTCTCAAGCTGACTGCTGTTTTCTATAGCTGAAGTATTAGACTACTTAGAACACTCGACTTCAAAGCCTTCCCCCATCGCCTTGATCAATGGGGTAGATGTCGCAGCATTCCTCTTGCATGAGCAGGGTAGCAATCAATTCGGGTCCGAGATGTTCCAGCGAGACCCCGACTCCGGCTACAACACCATGTTCTACTCTCTTCGAGCCTTAGCTGAGAGCTCACTAGGATTATTCGCGACCTCAGGGCTCGTAACATCCCCCGTTAACGGCTATCTTCTGACATTTGAAAACGGCACAGTCCTCAACGTCTCCAATTTTGCTACCCCGCTAATCTCGTTCGACAACATCACTACCGGGCCAGAGCTTTTTGCTGCGGTAGAATCGAACCAGACTGCTGGACTAGTGGAATCAGAGACCCCTACTGCTTTTGATTTGTCAAAAGGATATCCCATGCCAGTCGTGAGCCACTCCGGAGGCTTTGTCGCAGGGTACTTTCTTAATAATACGGGATACACCGATACCGCAGTGCTGGCCCTTCTTACCTTCCATCCTGGCACCACACAAGCAGCTCAAGAGTACCAGTTGGTGGTTCAAGATTTCCTAGCTGCATGTATCAAAGCTGGAAAGACAAAACTAGTCATTGATCTCAGTGGTAATCCTGGAGGTGAACCCGCGGTGACGGCCGAGTAATACTCCAACCCGCCGGTAATAACTTAAATTCTGCTAACAAATGCAGCGTTTTTAAGCAGCTCTTTCCGCAGATCAATCCCTACTTTGCCACACGTCTCAGAGCAACAGAGGAACTCAACTTTCTTGGATCGATGGTAGCTGAGCTACCGTACAACAGCAAGACCTATTCTATTGTCAATTACGAATCCTTCGAGACCTCAAACTTCACCAGCTTCTCCTCATGGCCTCAAGTTATTGGACCCAGTGCAATCTATGGAGATAACTTTACATCCCTATTGCAATTTAATTTCAGCGACCCTGTTCAAACAATAGATCAGAGTGGAATTGTTGTCACCGGATATCTCAATCGCTCAGA
The DNA here is from genome assembly GCA_037952635.1 of Bryoglossum gracile. NCBI lineage: Eukaryota > Fungi > Ascomycota > Leotiomycetes > Helotiales > Bryoglossaceae > Bryoglossum > Bryoglossum gracile. Next base: position 7,887 of record JAPZPB010000307.1, on the reverse strand, counting down.
AGGGTTTACCCAGCCTTTCACAGCTGAAAATGTCGTTCTCCTTTACGACAGCAACTGTGCTTCCGCGTGCGCTCTCTTTTCGGAATTGATGCAAGTCCATACACCAGTTAAAAGCATTGTATTTGGTGGGAGACCGCAATTTGGACCAATGCAAGCAGTTGGCTCGGTCCGTGGCTTCTTCAATGTGGCATTCGACGAAATTAAGGATGTCACCATAGATGCTCTCAAAATCGCGAGAAGCTACAGCATTACTATACCCGAGACTTTGGAATTGCCATCAGTAGGAGACATTCCCTTGAGGATGTTCTTGTCCACTGTCAATAGTGGCAACATCATCCGGAAGGATGATGAAACTAACACCCCAACCGAGTTCCTGTACGATGCGGCGGACTGTCGGTTATTCTGGACGGCGGAGAATCTGGTCGATATGACTACAATTTGGGTTAAGGCTGCAGAATATCGTTGGGGGAATGGAACATGCATTCAGGGCTCGACTAGCAACGCGACAGCAACGACTAATTCGATTGGCTCTGGTATCCCACCCTTCAGGAGTGCAGGTAACAGCTTGGGAGTTCACTTGCTCGCGATGAGCCTCTTGATCATTTTTCATCTCTGAATTGTTCCTTTGAGTTTCAACAATTACTTCTCAACTTGTTGTGGCTTTGCGAAGTGGCTTATTTCAACCTTTGGCGGCTGAGACGACGGATTGGCTAATCATGGGAAGAGGTACGCTCTGAAAAGCAACACTTTCAAGCATCGGCACTGTCAATGATACTGATGGGGTAGCAAATAATGAAAATCGCTCAGAATCAAATATTTCGTCTGACTTGCTATTGCAAGGTGCTCATTGGTGTTGTTGTTTCGTTTTGGGCTTAGCCCTGCTGCCCCCTATTCTAACCGAGAGCTAGATTAAAGGACGACATCTGAAACGACCCCCGGGCCACGGACATGTCCATCCTCCACAATTTTCTTCTCCAAACGCTCTCCTCCCCGTCTCCCAAGTTGTCCCAACTTGTCAAAAAGAATCTATCCCTTGCCCCTTCAGGATCCATCTCGAAATTATCTCCATGCCAAGCACTCGCCTATCCGTCCCGTTTCTATTTTCAGCCAACCACCCAAGCTAGATCCACGCAATCCGGGCAATCAAGATCCACATGTCACAATGCATACTGGTGTTCATCTAAAGGCCATTCATGCAACACCATCTGACAGCTGCTTCTTACGTACCGGTAAAGGGGGCTGAGTTCTCTATCTCCCATCTACCCTTCACCTGCACGGTTGCCACCCTCGGCCGCGATCCGCATAAGCGTGTTCAATTTGACTGTTGGTTTGATCTCGATTGGGGGAGGGGACGTCGTTCATTGCGCCTCACTGCGGCCACCAGCGCAGAGGGGGGGCGAGGGGTCGAGAAACGCAGAATGCGGTGGGTGACAGACGACGTACTCATTTCGACCCCTCATGCCCCTCCCAGAATCGTTATTCCAGTACCCAAGGAAAACTTCATCATTCATGCATTCGAACTGCCCGTTTTCATAAAACCAGGCAAGTGCCTCTATTCTTTCACTTCTCCATCAACGAGTCCTTCACTGTCTCTCGCTGTCTCCTGTCCTTCGCTTTTTGCTTGTCTTTTCGGAAGATCTCTCTTCCAGTCACTCTTTTATCTCAAAAGTCTATCATAGCCATTCCCATAATGAAGCTCCTCACCACCACCTTCCTCGCTTCTCTACTCTTCTCTTCTTCTCTCGCTGCCCCGCAAAAGAGATCTACCCGAGCCCATCAATCATTCCCCAAAGGCACAAAGAATAAATCCGCAAAGACCACCACCGCTGCAACCAATATTTCCCACACAGACTACTCCTCCAACTGGGGTGGCGCCGTCATCAAGGCCCCTCCTGCCGGTGAGACCTTCTCTGCCGTCTCTGGAACATTCAATGTCCCCGTCCCCTCGATACCATCCAACGGCATGGGAACAGGCGAATCATTTGCCGCTACAGCCTGGGTCGGTATCGACGGTGACACCTACGGTACCGCGATTCTCCAAACAGGCGTAGACTTCAACGTTGCAGCCGACGGCTCGGCCAGCTACTCCGCTTGGTACGAGTGGTTCCCCGACTACTCCTACAACTTCGACCTGACCATCAACGCTGGAGACACCATTGCGCTCTCCGTCGTCGCATCATCTACTACTACCGGCACGGCCACAGTCATTAATCTCACCACGGCAGAAAAAGCAACCATCGATCTTAGCTCCACTTATCCGCTTGGAGGGCAGAACGCGGAGTGGATTGTGGAGGACTTCGAGGAAAATGATGCATTAGTCGCGTTTGCGGATTTTGGGACCGTGGATTTCGTGGGCTGCGTGGCGAGTACGTATCAGGGAAGCCAGTTGGGGCCGGAGAGCGCAACGGTGATTGCGATTGGGGATGCGAAGGGGCAGTTGACGGGGGTGGATATTGTCAGTGATGAGGAGGTTGTCGTTTTCTGGAAGCCTAACTGAGGGGCCTGAATGAGAGGAAGGGAGAAAGTAATGATTAATGAAATTATAATGAATAAAAATTCGAATACTGAGCCCCTTGTCTCCGTCTTGGAGTTGTGCAGCTTTCGGAAGGCAAATGTAACTTGATTCATTCTCAACTAAAAAATAAAATGGACAAGGATTTTCCAGTTTAAGTAGGATTACAAAGGGCGGTGGAAAGTGCAGACAGGGAAATGTAAGGGGCGACCTCTACACACCAGCTACGCTCTCCTCTCTTGAGCTGGCGCATCCAACCCCATAAAGGTACAACGTGTAGATCTGGTGATTTCATGCTTTCAAGTGGTTTTCAAATAGTCCTACACCGGGAATAGCGTATCACACGAGTCCATATGGGGTATCATCTTTCTCTATGCTCGCCTAATATGCACTCTCGGTACTGTACCTCTGACAATTTGTTCTGATATTCCTGCTATGGCAGGCAATCGATTACCTAGAAATGAGAACTGGCGTGTCGGATTCTCGGTGTCTAGATGTGGAGATTCTCTACTACCCATATATCTCCGAAGAGTGACTTACGTCGCGTGTCTCCAAGTCTGAAATGAGCTTGGAGAAAAGTCTGGAGAATGGATGTTTATCTCTCCGTGCGGTTTTTTGATTGTATTCTTTTGCCACACACGAGGGTTGCGAGTCAGGGTCCGAAGAACAGCATCCTTGTGGACAATCGTGACTCCTGGGATATTCAGCCACGTTTGCACCAGGAGCGTTCTGGAAGATCATATCCGGGATATGAATTCCCCAAATTGTGTTCACCTCATGAACCGAGCGGTTGATCGATGATTGGAACCCGATTTCAATGTCAGGGACTAGCTAACCGATCAAGGAAACCCTTATAACAGGAGCTCGAAACAATGGGACCCAAGGTACCGTAGGCTGATCGGTAGATGAGTCCCGTCTTTGCGGACTCTTTTCCCTAGTATTAAAGGTCATCCTGTATGATACAGACGGAGTTGACCAAGAGGTAGCAACTACAATAGTATTACGAGCTTTAGTCGCCCTCGTTGCCTCCTAGAGCAGACCAGACATGTTCTCAATGGTTATCTCATTGAGCCGACCCTTTGAGTGAGGACAATTTGGTTTTAAATTGGGTTGCATAATCTCTTGGGGAGCCCCAGTTCACATGCTCGAAAGTCTCATGTACACTATCATGATATGTGTTCCGTTACCAAACAAAGCCCGCCCCAGTCTCGATACATGTTCCTACCATTGAGCCCAAGTCAGCCCTATCCACTTCAGCTGGCGTTTCACGCGACTCTTTGGACCAATAAAACTGCAAGGTCTCTCGTAAAAGGCCCTCCTTCCTCCATCAATTCCAGAAAGCAATTCTCCTTTGCAATAGTCTTGATTATGCACATAACAAAGTCTACAACCATGCTTCTCAAACTATCTATAACTTGGCCAAGTTCGTTATCTCGAGTATTATCGTTGCTATAGCTGAACTGGACAAGGTCGACTACCTCTCTTATCTGATATCCAGCGACTTTGGAAGTACAAAGTGCTTGGTGCAATTTGTCTAGAGCCAAAATACGCAATCCGGCAATGTCGTATCTGTCACCGAAGACATATAATCGAGCGTGATGGAGAAAGGGGCCAGAGTTATCTTCACACTCTTCTAGCTTTTCGCGTGGTCGAAACTTTGGGCTGGCCACAGAGTAACTGCGACGTTGGAACTCGTCCCAAAGAATCGTCCCAGGTGCTTCATGACCGCAGTATCCGCAAGATCTCTCACAACCATCAGACACACCTAATCCGGAACCACCCTTTTTCTTCTTTGAACTCTTTGCCTTAAAATTCCCGATATAATCTTCCGCCGGTGCAGGAGACTCTGCCCTATTGACTTGGTGCTGTGCGGGTGTGTAGTCACCCATGTAGGCATATTCGCAGAACCTGACAAAGGTCTGTTCATCGATATCGTCTAGTATTGCAATTCTGTCTGTTGCCTCGGACATGGGCGTATTCATCAGTGCGGTAAGCGGGGCTGAATGATCTTCCACAATAGCAGTATGGATCGTGAACGGCTTGCGGTCTGGACTGTCTGGTCCTACAAGGAACTGGAAGGTCCTCGAGCTAAGTATTCTATATTTTCGCATAAGTCAGCTTCTGCTATAATAAAGGTTAATTTAGGGACAAATTACTTATCGAAGCTAGTCGTCATCCTGAATTACACACACGGCTATTCTATTGCTAACCAGTTGATCTTGGCTCAAGGTTCTTCAGATAAAGCGGGGTAAATTTCGCTACACTGGCCAGAATCATATACAGTACAGTAGATATAATGTCCTGCCTAACGGTGTAAGGCTGCAGCATTTGCAAGCCACATAACTCCTAGTCGAGCCCCAATGAATATTTATGCCTAAGGTTCTTTGTTAAAAAGGTAAATATAGCCGGGCAGTATTTTCCACCTTTAACAACCTAAAGCCCGATTATATCTTCACATAAGAAAAATTATTAAAATAGAAGGCTTATTATAAGTTTTTATATAACTTAGAGGCTAAGCTTCTTAAATTTACTTGAGAGTATTATTATATACTGCATATTGTTGTATAAATAAAGAGCTAAATTACTTCAAGTTATATATAAATACACTAATTCCCGTCTTTAGGAACAATTATCCTTACATAGCATTTCTGTCAACACGTGTTAGCCATGTGATCAGGTCACGTGGCAATATATGCCTTAGGCAGCTACGCTAGTGGGATGAGGCTCTCGTCCCCTCCAGCATACAATACAACATCTTTTGCAACCTCAATAGTCAATATTGTGACAATTTCTATCTTAACATTTCAAATTGGTGTTATCTCAACCTTGGAGGCGCATAACTTTTTCCTTGTTTAGCAGCTTATTCTTTCAAAACATGCCGCTAGGCGTTAAAGTATGAAAGGTCCCGCGATTGTGTAAGACCGCACCAAACTGGACGTCCATTGCCTACCTAGGTACCTAGGTAGCCTTAAACGATGAAAGCAGGCATTTGTTTCCGAGAAGGGGCCCAGGAATGTAAGGTAAAGAACCATTTCGAGTTGCTAACAATAGCTGGTAGGGTACTTGCTTGCCATTTTGGAAAGCCGGAAGTCTCAGTCCGCATTCCACATTTGGTCACTTAAAACATCCCCCTCCGCATTCCATTTTAGGTTGGTACAGTACATGTACTGCTTCGAAGTAAGTCACGAGGGACTCATCCACGCGTTGTTATTCCCGAGATTTCATCGGGTTACTTTGGTAAGGCTCAAATACAAGTAAATATCTTCTAATTACCTAAACAAGAATTCATCTTCAGGGGGTAGCTTCAAGTGCCGACACATTCTTGAACTCCCCCTCCTCCTTCCCCTCCACCCCCATTTTTAATTGTCGCCGCACCAAGCAAGCCTCTCGTCCTTATGACTTGAGTTGGTGAATGCATCTTGCATCTTTCATTCGCGCAGAATAGATTTTACTTATACTTGGGCGCCGCAATGCGTCTCCCTTCCACCAAGGAAATTCTGTCATGACTCTCCGAATAGTGATCACTGACTGGTGTTCACTGTGTCTCCGCATTTACAGGGAACCAAGTTTATCAAGAGCAAGTCACTCTAGGTACTACTTGTGGCTCCGCGATATTGATTAAAATACGTCCCCAAGGTGTTTTACAGTTCATTTTGAAGGAGTGCGAAAGAGGGGTTGAAGGGTTTTCGGAGCCAGCAGCTTTGTGGATTTCCCTTGACTTCCTTCCGTTTACTCGATTAGTGTCAAATGAGCAGCTTCAACCAGATATATAAACATATTTTCACTGCTTCGAAATCCGAGCTTCTTTGCATCAACGACTTTTGATTTTCTGATCCTCTTCTAGCCACAGAAAAAACATCATTTCCTCATTCCTCACTCACGCAACTTGAAACAGCACCTGTTCGGTACTTATTGACCATTATGTATCTCAAAGCCCTCATCATCGCTGCTCTGGCAAACACCGCTCTTGCGGCCTCTGGAGTTGCAACGTTCAACAATTACGCCGCGCAATCTAAGTATGTTCTTTTCTCCCGTCACAACATTTGCTGTCACCATCCCTCCAAACTCTCTTCATAACTATTGACACACAAGCTAACACGACCACCAGCACAGTTTGCGGACCCAAATCAGGTGTTTCAGGCACCTACGGCGCCGCCATCGGAGACCTCTCCCCCAGTATGTCATTCTCAGAGTCAATATTTTCTTTCTCAGCCGGTTTCTCCAGTTGTTAAGGGGATTTCTCCTAGCGAGATTTCTTCTCAGTAAAATCATGTCTTGGCACTCGCAATGGCCACTCAGCTGCCTCATCGCTTCTTTATTAAACATATACTAACTCGGAGATCCTCAAAGTCTGGAGTGGCGCCAAATGCTCCGGCTCAATCAATTACTCACTATGTAACGGGCAAAATCCCATTTCGGGGTACTCTGGGCCCGCGTGCCCGACGACGAATTGCGGGCATTGCTTCAAGGTGTGCAATACAGGTGGCTACGGTATGTTGCTTCCCAATCCTCCCATCTTTACCATCCTCCAACCGCAATTGTAATTTTGAGAGACAATTTCTGATCTCGTTATCTTGGCTAGGTGGCGCGTCGGTAGGAGGTGTAGGAAAATGCGTCATCGTCGACGTTATTGACGCCTGCCCATCCGCGTCGGCGTACAACTTTTGCAAGACCAACGTACCGGCAGCTGAGCGGTGCGGAGCTAGCGGCACCAATGCGCTTGATCTTGACGTGAGTGCGTATCAGGCACTCACGGGAAGTGGTTGGTCGGGCAGCAGTCCCAATTTGCTTATCAGCATTGCTTCGTCGGCCTGTTAGGTCGCAGGTGGTGAGGGATGAAGCGAGGACTGAACAGGGACAGGAAGATAGGAGGAGTGGGAACGGATGGTTGGAAGTTCTTTGTGTGTTTCGTGAGGAGAAAAGTTTCGATAGGGGGTTTCTCGTGCTCTTTCTGTTAAGTGTGAAAATTTATTCATTCATTACCTTGATTTAGTTGTAGGTTTTCTGGTAAACGCAAATGCAGCAAATTATCGGATCTCCTCCTATACGAATTATTCCTGGTATCACACATTCTAGGGTGATAAACGGACCTCTTTTCATTTAAAAGTTACAAGTTACGTAGATATATTAGCAATATCCTGCTTAGAGGTAGGGCGGCGAGAGCGGAGAGGGTATCGGAGCGGAGGTGGCGGGAGACGAGGAGGGGGTGGTGTGGTGTGGAGTGGGGAGAGGACGGGAGGTATTTGGTAAGAATTCCCCAGCGTGTATGAAAGGCGGGAGAGGGAGCGGAGTCGTGATTACGTAACTCACGTGGCCGGGTCACCAGTCCGTGCCATAATTCTGTACGAATGGTCCGTGCCCACCAAACCAAAATA
>JAPZPB010000306.1:0-48601 GCA_037952635.1 Bryoglossum gracile | reverse complement strand
TGTAGAAGAGGTCATTCTTGTAGAAGAGGTCATTCTTGTAGAAGAGGTCATTCTTGTAGAAGAGGTCATTCTTGTAGTATAGAGAGTATATTGGCATAAATTTAAGGTCACTATTCCGAGATGATAAAAGGGGGCGCCAATTCGCTTATATTACCTAATCGGGACTAGCGCCGTTCCCTTCGATTTCCTCACTTTCTCCTCCCTCTACTTTCCTTCTTCAAACCACCCACAATTAATTACCACCCTTTCTTGTATCACGATCTATTTTTGCCTGCGCACATTATCCACAGTGAATAGACAGAGTCCTGGTATGTATTCCCTCGCATAATACGCTTCGTTTCGCGCGTATTTGAATCTGCAGATCGAAATTAGGATATTTACGCCTATTTCCTTGCTAAGATGGTCAAAACATATCGATTTTTGGCGTCCCGGCAAAATCGAAAGTGACGGCCTTCCGCTCACCTTTTACGCGTCTCCCTTAGCGCGTGTGCACGTTATGAATTTTGCTAATTACGGTTTTTTCAGGACTCAAGTCCACAAGCTATCCGCTAGCACTTCCTTCCTTTCTAGCCCTCCATTTTTTTTTTTTACGGACTTGAGTTCACAAGCCCCCCTGCCCCAGCTGCCTTCACCCCGCCATTGAGTGGGTTCGCAGGCGAGATGCAAAAATCGATGAAATTTACCGACCGAGAGATAGAGGACCAAGCCATGAGTGGTGCACCATTTGGAGACGATGACTTGCATATGCGCTATGACGAGGACGAGGACCCTCTCGCCATACCCGCCAATGTTGACATGTCGAACCCAGGCATAGGTGACGCAGGCGACATCGAGACCAGCGTGGCTCCACCCTCGGCACCCGTCATGGCTCCATCCAAGAAGACTAAGAAGAGGACGGCCAAACCAGGTGAACCCGACGGCACCGATGCGCCTGGTCCCGCGAAAAGAGCCAAACTTGACGTCACACAGGCCTCGAAAGCCGCGTCAACTCCCCAGACATATGACTATGGAGAGGACCTGCCGAATATCAAGCGGGATTGCAAGCTGAAGAACCAGGAAGGAGTCCGAGTACTCACCACGAGCAAGCAAGTTCTGTCCCAAAACAGCCAACTTCTCGCTGGATATCTGGCATTCGAGACTGTGTTAAGCTTGAGATCTTGGACCTGTTGTGACGCTGGTAAGCCATGTCTCACTACCTAGCAAGCGCCTTGTGGCTTGAGTCTACAAGCCTCTTAATGACTCAAGTCCACAAGGCCTTCCCTTCTTACCTTGTCGACTTGAGTTCACAAGCTCTCCCCATTCACTCTTTTCCTTAATTGCTAATGGCAGTAGATGATACACAAACACGCGTTCAAGTCCATCTCCAAGTTTTCCGTGAAGGAGTAGCTAGATGCTGGAACAACCCGAACGTGAAGCTAAACGAGCGAATAGAGACTAACCAATTCTTCCGAAAGTTGAGAACCTACAAAGACCGAATCCTAGCCGACTCATTTTGGGAGCCATCTATTGGCACCAAGATCAGCCTCGAGTTGAGCAAGGAAACTGTCTATGTGAACTGGGCCATTTGCGGTATGCGCATTTTCGCCGACTCGGACCACCCTGGACTCCCAGCCACAAACGAGCACCAGGACTACATCACACTAGGGCAGACACATGAGAACTGGTATAGAATGCTCAATCTGCTGAAGTGGGTACTCGTGGACGACAAGGATAGGAAGTCCAAGGCCGACAAAGGTGTGAAGACCAGGGCGACATCTGCGAAGAAGGATACCCCGATTTTCCCAGCATACCTGAGTAATGCTGACCTGTCTTCACTCGCTGTTGATGAACCTGAGCGTGAATACCTCAACCCAGAACAACTCGAAGCCCGCCGCTGCAAGAAGGCGATCATGGCATTTTCTAACACCCTCCTCGATGAAGAAGACCGGTACTCTGGTGAGACGTATAAACTCGGAGCATTGATTGGGGCGGATTCCTACAATGCGCACTTCCATAAATTGGAGCAAGACCTGACGAAGATGTCTAGTCATGCTCCTGACAACCCCAGACCCAAGCTGACCCGACAAGAAGTTCTGGATTTCTGCGAGATGTTAGGAAAAAGCGTTAGTGTCTTATGGGACGAGGATAAGGCTGATAAGATGCGCGAGGGGTGGGTGAAGAAAAACCCCGGAACCCTTCTGACTTTGGATGCCCTGCAAAGTTATGTCGGGACAGATTTTCCGCGTACAATCCCTGAAACACGTCCAACCCCACAGCCTCGCTCTAGAACCAACGTGGATCAGGATAAGCACCCTTCCCCAAGGGTATAGGACGAGGACGATGTCGAGGAGGAGGACGATGAGGATGCCCCGCTGGAGAATTTGGACGACTGTATCGAGGGCGAGCCTTTGATTGAAGGTATGACCGCGGAAAGGACCAAGGAGCTTCTCGCGCAACTTGGCGTTTAGTCGAGGGAAGCTCTCAACTGCAATGGAACAGAAATACCAACCTACGAGGAGGCCTGCAGGTACCTGGGTCGGAACCCGGAGGATCTTCGAATCGAGCCTAGAGACACGCTAGATGATCCATCAAATGAAGATATTGCGCGGCTGTACCCTCACCAGGTCTGCGGTAAGCAAGCAACCCCTTGTGAAATCAAGTTCTCTAGATTCCCTTAACTGCTATAGACTCGAGTCCATAAGCTCTCCCTTTACTGTTCCTTCGCTAACTTTGACTCCAGCCGCTGCCTATATCGTTTAGACCTGTAGAACAGAGATGAGAACAGGGATTCTTGCTCTTGCGTGTGGACTCGGTAAGACCATCAGTTCGATTATCGCCATTTTGGCAAGCGTTCAATTGCAAGAGAAGGAGTTCCTGGAACACGGCATCATTCAAGAATATTCCGCGTTATTAATACTATGTCCGTCGCATTCCGTTGAGGTTTGGATGGGGGAGTTCGAGACTCACTTCCCGAACACTGTCACACTCCGGCAGTATTATGGTACGGCGAACAGTATCAGGGACCCCAAAAGACTGGCACAAATGGTCGACAGAGACAAACTCCAAGAAGAGCTGTTCGGCTTAGATAAGCAAAACCCACAGGTAAGAACCTTTTTATCAACTTGAGTTTATGGGCCCTTCCTTCCCCTTCTTGCAGACACAAGCCCTCCTACAGTACTGACTTCCTCCCAGACTGGCCGCACAATCTATGTTACTACCTATACCTCATGGGTAGATCGATATATAGGATCCTTTGCCGAGGGAGTTTTCCACCCCTTGACCAAGAAGACGTGGAGCCATACGACTACCCACGGCCCTCGGTTTAGATACAATTGGAACTACCTTGTTTGTGATGAGATGCACCTTAATCGCAACCCCAAGACCATGGCAATCCGCGCGATCAATTTTACCCCGAGAAACTACTTCCAGGGTCTCACTGCTACAGTTGTTATCAATGCTCCGTGGGATATATTAGGCACTCTGTCTCTTATCTTCGACCCTAGATGGAGATTGAAGGAGTGTCGCTTCCCCAAGCTGTCTGCCAAGCCACTCGAGCGCTACTACGAGGGCTACAACCCAGCTAAGTCTCCCGTTGGAGCTCTAGCTCTAGGTGAAACGGAGGACCTCATTCCAGACGTGACAGCCGACAATAGCGAAATTGTCGAGGCCATGCGATCTGGAGTCAAGCTTTACCTTCTTGACCCCGATGTGGTTCGCAAGATCGGTACCGCCAACGACTGGAGCCCCCAAATCTGCTCCATCCTGTTCCCGCCCATCTTCAAAATGTTAACCTTGAAGATGACTAAGCAGACGGTCATCAAGATGGGGAATTTCAAACACCTGCTAGGACCAGGCGTCACTGAGGACCAGAAGATTGGGGAGAGCGTCCCTCCTTGTCATGTATACACTATCCAGTTAGAGAGTTCCAAGCGCGAACAGCGATTCTACGATGATACGTGTTTGGATCTGGTGGAGCAGCTCTTCAACAGTGCGGGTCTGACTAACAAGAAGGGTCCCTTCTACAAATCTAGTGAAAATAAGGAGGCCGGGGGTCTACAAAACAACGGCATCTATCGCCTCCTCCGACACACCACTCTAGACCCAAGACTGGGTTATCTTACGGAAGTCAATCATGCTGATATGACCAAGGAAGAAAAGCGTACGGCGGCGAAGCACAGGGTAAACAACTGGGTAGAGACGGATTTCGACAAGGGTGCCTCCTTCTTTTTTGCGAAGACGAGGGCTGGACCTCATTACGATATTCCCGAGAGTCGTTTGAGTCTGGCCAAGTACTTCAATGGGCACAATCCAAAACTTCGGTGGATTCTCGGAAAGTTAGGAAAGTGGGTTGTGACTAAGAACGAAAAGGTCATTATCTTAATGGAATGGCCCATGTGTTAATGGTAAGTACAGGTCGTCTGTAGACTCGGGTTCATAAGGGTTCCATAGGCTTCGTTCTCAACTTGAGTTCACAAGCCCTCCCCTCCTCTACTAGTTCCCTATATAGTTGCTAACGTCTTGCTCAGGCTTCTGGAGGCTGCCCTTGACAACCTCGGGTTCGAGGTCATCTCTGTCAGATCGAATCAGACCCAGGAAGAGCGTTCGACTGCGGTCCGTAACTTTAATAACCCGAAACATCAATCCCAAATTCTCCTGATTAACATGAAGATTGGGGCTACCTCTCTCAACCTTCAAGGTGCCGCGACCAGAATCATTATGGCCGAAGAACCCATCAACATTGGTACCTGGATCCAAGTCATAGGGCGCATTGACCGCATTGGACAAAAGAATGTAATATTTGTCTATCTGCTTTGGCTAGATATCACTTTCGACCAAGTCGGAATGCATCGCCTTTTCACTAAGGCCGTGCCTTCAATCGCAGGAGAAGGCGCTGCCGCCTTTGGTCCTATCGCAGGCAAGATGACTGCCGAAGACAAGCGTACCCTTACATTGAAGGATTGTGCGAAAGTTGCAGACGACAACCTTCGTATCTTCTGTGGCATGGAGATCTCACCATTCCATGAAATATGGAGACAGCTTCCATATACATTGAAGAACGACATGTGTGCGGAAATCCGGGCTTCTCGCGCCAACGGTGGCGATACTGAGAAGGAACTGATGACTCCCAAGAAACATATCGGGTCGTTGAGAACTGGATCTAACCGAATCACAAGGCAAGATTATTCTCTTGCACGTGCTGAGAGGACGATAGATGGCAAGTCTAAGCACCTTATATCATTGCTATAGTGCTAACGAGTTTAATATATAGAGGAAGCTATGGCCCTGTTTGCGCAAGCTAACGATCCAGAACGTCTCAAGCGACCAGGTGCCTTGAGTGCCCAACAATTTATCGAGAAGGCCCAGAAAAAGGTTATTCAAGATAGTCCGCTGTCGCGAGGTGAGCTTGTGGACTCAATTCCACAGGGCCACCCATTGGCTAATCTTGTAATAGAAGAGGGTCTATCCCATAAATACCTGGTAGATTCATCTAAGGGAGAAGCCGAGGACAGACCGGAACAACGATCTCTTACCAATAGCCTGCGCAGGGGCTTGTTCACGAGTAAGCTTCCAGCCTTGAGTTTGCAGGGCGATCTTTTTTTAACCTAAATAGCTCCGCGAACTTCAAAAGATCGCCGGCAGACTTCCACCGAGAGAGTACACCAATCAGAGGTATATAGATGGGATAGACCGCCGGCGAGTAATACAGCGACAATCAAGGCTACGAAGGGGAAAGGCTCCTCTAGGTCCAGCAAGGATACCGACTCCATCCTGTCTCGTAAGCTTCTCAACTGGACTCCACAAGGCCCCCCCCCCACTAATTCGAGCAGTGTTAGAATCTACCACAACCCTCATGAGAAAAGCGCAGCCGGATATGCAACCTGCATCCGTGAGACCACGGGCAAACAGTATGGCCAAAACTAAGGTGGTCCAGGAGGCAAATCCATTCGGGCCAAGCCCTAAGCCCATGTCTCCCCTACCTAGTAAGCTTCTCAACTCGAGTTCACAAGGTCCCTTTCTCTAACTCTACCAGGTGCACAACCTACGGATGCTCGCAAGGGACCTTCTGCCAATAAATCCCACGCTAGAAAATCATATGGACTTAGTAAGATGCCCGTTGGAGGCAATTCCAAGAAGAAGGATATACAGCGGGCGATTTCTATTAGTTCGTCCAGTGATCCCCCCACTCCTACCCCTATTCGACACAAAGGTGTGTTTAATCAACTCGAGTTCACAAGCCTCCCTCTAACATTAATTAGTGCGGCATACCAACCAGCCTCTTCCGGATATTACCGACGAGGAAGATGACGCCACTCAGCTTGATGATGCTTACGATCCACTAGCCCATCGAGGTCTTTTAGATGCCGACTCGGATACGGACTGGGATTATACTAAAGATCCACTTATGGAAAGAGAATATCTGGCCAGAAATCAAGCTAATGCTCCAATCCCTCCATTCGACGAGGAGGAGATGGAACAAATAGAAAGCGTCCTCCCTGATAATGTTTATAAGCTTACTCACCAGATGCAATTTTTCAAACATGTCGCGAAGAGTTCGTTGGATGCGTCTAACACTGCTTCGTACACCAAGATATATAAACATCTACGTTCTCTCGTCGAATATAGTAAGTTTTGGGACTCAAGTGCACAAGCCATTGGTATTGGCTAACTTGTTTATGTTAGATAACAAAATTCGAAACTACCGGCTTTGGAGGGAGTATGGCCATGGGATCAAAGACAAAGGTGTTATTAAAGGACGGCGGCAGCTAGAGTCGGCGCAAGAGGAGTCTGTTTCAGAACCCTCGCGGCCGCGTCCAGACCCCAGCGTTTTAGATACATCGTCGCCAAAACCCGAACTTCCACCACATCTGCCAATTCCAGACGCTGAATCGGAGTCGTCTGATGAGTCGGGTACCACGTTCGTCACTAACACCGACCGTGCTCCACCATTACCACGACCATTCCGAGACGTGCACGTGACTCCAGCAACAAACCCTGAGATGTTTAACTCGTCCGGGTATCCTAAACTGAGTCCCAAGGAACGGGTATGGTACGATGCACAAACTCGGACCGGCAAAAGCGCGTTTACCAAGTATCGCAAGAAGGAATGGACAAGTGCATTGCGCAAGTACGCGAACATGCAGAAGCGTGCATTCGATAAGCTAAGGGAACAGTCCGAACAGCAAATGTTGGCTGCCAACGAATCGGGCGAACTCCCTCTCAATAAAACCGGCGCGGAATCCACTCCGAAGGGGGCCGATACCAAGACACCAGTTACTCTCGAAAAGACTGCCGCGAAATCCAGTCCGGAGGAAGCCAATGCCAACAAACTGAAGGCGAAAATGCCTGTACGAAAGCCAGAAAAGAAAGACACACCACAAAGATCTACAGGACCCGCAAGACCTGCAAAAAATACCAACCTCTTGCGTCTCAAGTAAGAGTTCGTCTAGCTAGTACATACAATTTCCCTCAGCCATCTTGTGGACTTGTGTTCTTAAGCCAACATCTCGATCCAACCTCTTCTTACAACCTTGAGTTCACAAGCTCTCCCTTTACAACAAACCTCCCTCAATACAGCAATTTGACCTCTTTCAGACAATTTCCCTATTTTGAATTCATAGAGAACGTTTATTAACTAACCATTGATATGGTAGAGTGGATACCGCAGGAGTTCAGTCAAGGATATAGATTGAGTCCTCGGTGAATATCGACTCTCTCTTTATAGCGATTGGTTTTCCAGAACCAATAAATTCTTGAACATTGCAGGTAGTCCGGTCAAATAAAAGTTTTTTTAATTAAGTCTGCTACATTGTACTACTTCATCCCCTCCTTACTTGCCCTCTTTCATCTTTAGAAGGTGCTACTACATGATGGTTGGCAAGTCTCTTCAAGGTCGTATATCTGGCAGTAAATACAATATATACTAAGTATTCTGCTCGCGCATGAATCTATAATGGAATCTAGGACAGGCTCCGTTAATCTGGGGCATCGAGTTTGTGATTTCAGCAGTCTAGATATTATCATCGATTTCAACGCGGGTAAGGCTAGCCAGCTTTGCCAGATTATCTAGGGTCCTATTTACATAATCGAGAGCATGTTTTGTGCCTGCAATATTATCGTATATGTCTGCGACGTGCTAGCCAACCTGCCAAAACGAAGGGCCAACTTCAGGCACTTTGTCGAGCTAGCGAAGCTTTCGAATCTATACTTATCTCGTTCCACGGAAATCTTAACTAGCCTAACTTTCACAGAATAGCCACAACCTTGAGGAACTAAGAGATATAGTCCAGCTCGTAGCAAACCAAAAAATTCTTACCGCAGGAGTCTAGACCTGGGGAGACTCCCATTATAGATATTGTCTTAGTCGAGAAATTTCTAATAAAACTCCAGCAGCTACGCCTAGTATCGTGGAAAACCTCTTTAATCTTCCTATAAGTCCGATTCGCAATATTTCATATAGAGGCTAAGTCACTGCGACTTTGATAGAAGGGAATGATTTGTATGTCCAAGGAGGAAACTAGGAGAACTAGAGATGTTAAATAAGCTGGGAGGGAGTCCTACGCCGATTAATCTAGGTAAAGAGGAAGGAGAGGATTTCTTAGATGTTGCTATTAAGGCGAACTATATGCTTGCTCTAAGTACTAGACATAGGTTGTTTATTATTAGTGCTAGAGGCAATAGTCAACTCGGTTCGAGATCTAAAGGATATTAAAGCCTGGCGGGAAATCAGCCTGCCATTAAAACCAGGGCAACAAATACTCAGCATCTATGCTGGCTATAAGAACTTATTCGTATTAGTAGGTAGTAGCAAGAAACGAAAACGTTGATAAGCCAAAGCTTAGTTTGTGTTTTAGGTTTGGTATCTCGTGTGTTCTATTTTGTTATCTTATGCCGCTCTATAATACACTATGCTGCTTGAAGTGCATAAGGTCAAATAACCGAATACTATGCGCAAGAAAGGAAATTTTCATAGATTCGTAAGATAATCCTCAATCTCTTGAGGGCTCAGCTTTCTGAATCTTGGTCCTTGTGCACCCTCGACTCCCTCGATGCCAAGCAGCTGGTCAGCTGGTGGGCCAACAATACCTGCAGATATTAGTTACGTTTCCGAGAGGGTGGAAAAATATGTTCTTACCGATCTCTACCGTCTCACCAGTCATCTCGCCCTCAATCGTCTCCTTCAAAGTCAACAGAGCAATGTGAATAGCATCTTCTAACTCCAAACCCTCCGTGTATCTCTTCTCCAAGAACGTCTTCGCGGAAGTAGCACTCTTGCCAATTGCCGTTGCCTTCCATGGGAAATAACTGCCGCTGGGGTCGACCTGGTACAACATAGGTCCGCCCTTCAAGATACCCCCGGTCTTTCCTGACGCCTTCTTCTCATCTGGGTGAACATCGGTCGTAGCAGCGCCTTCTGTCTCCGGCTCACCTCTCCAAAGTCTGCCTTATCACCCCGAACATCGGCATGGTCTACTCAGGAATGGGCCCAAATTACAGAGTCTTAGTCGACAAAGCTCGCAAAGTTTCGCACACCGGCTACAAAAGAATCTGCAACGAGTACCCGCCAACGAGGATATTAGTACAGGATGTAGCGAGAGTTATGCAAGAGGCAACCCAATCTGGAGGTGTTCGACCATACGGTGTCGGTCTGTTGATTGCTGGGTGGGATGAGGGTATTGGAAGGAGGGTCGATGAGCGGAGATGAGGACTTCTTTTCGGTAGCCAGGACAATGCCGTTTATGGCTAATATAAACGTTAGATATCTGCAGATAGCTCCCTATAGAGCTATAAGATAGCTTACCCTTAATGCCTAAAGCAGTAACACTTTAGTTGATAGCATTTAAGGCATATTCTATAAGTCGGGGGTTAGTACTGTTAACGTGTGTAAAGACTGCAGATAAAGCGCGAAGCTTATAGCCGGTGGGAGATTGAACTAACCGATTTGGACCAGCTTCCCACTATACTGAGTTGGCAAAGACCATGACAATCGCTGGGCGCGAAATAGAGCTCTTTTGGGACAATGGTGAAACGCATAATCTTTGTTCTGCTGAGATTCCGGGTCGCAGCGCGCATAAACAGCGGACGTAGATATTAGGGCCATCAAATCCAGCTTCGATGGTATTAGCAAGGGAGGTAGTCTAAATGGCGATGATACTTACTTCCTGGGAGCATTACTCCTCGATTTGATGGTTGAGGCCTCCCATGGGCAGCGAGAGCGGCAGCAGCTGGCCTACTTAAGGTTAGTTAAAGTAGGAGGGGAAGGGGTAAAGTAGAATAAGAGAGACCTTGCACTGTAAACATGTCTTGTGTGGGCGACCATGGTGATTTTCCGGAAACTCACAACAGGTATCCACGGAGAAGAATCCATGTAGAGCCGCTAAAATGCTCTAATTAAAGGTGTACGCGACTGGGTATTTTGGTGTTCCTGCACGGGCCATACACGTGACCCCCTTTTTTTTACAGGGTGACCAACCGTACGTCAATATTATACGCAGTATTAGTGGCGGAAATACCCGGCGCAAGTAAATCACGATTCCAATGCCCCTCTTCCTAACCGGATATTGCAAGCGTGGTGAAAGTGAAAGCATGGAGGATAATATGTATTATTGATGCTCTGGAATTGCGTGCACCAGGCACACAAGGAATAATAGATATTGTGATGATGCACGGACTCATTTAATGTTGTGAGATGCAAAGGAAAATATTGTAAGTGATCGGCAGACCGATCCTGCGATCTAACGAAGCACCCTACGAAGTAAAATACAACTTAATATTTGCCAACGTGTCTCAACCGAAGAGATTGACAATAATACAAAAATGAGCTACCTTCGAGGACTCGGTGGTCCTGACGTTGCAAGGTGTCGCGTCGCGGGGTTCCCAAGTAACAGATCGCGCAGCCTATCCCTTTCAAGTCGGTACCACTCCCTTTCGTACCAAGTCTGGTCCCTCTCTTGGAGATAGCGATCCCTCTCTTGGAGATAGCGATCCCTTTCTTGGAGATACCGATCCCTCTCTTGCCTGATGTCCTTAATTTGCTGGTTGAGCCTTTCGATATTAGTGCCGGCTTCTCTTTCCTTGTCCCTTCTTCGTTGACGAAATCGGGCCGATGCTCCAGCATTGCGAGATCTTTTTTCATCTGCTAACCTTGACGCCTGATGGACATCTACAGGTACAGAAATATAGCCTTCAGATGTGGTTATTGTCAGGACTTGAATGGGATCTGAGGCGGAAGTCTGCCTTGAACTGCCCGCACTGCTGGAATGGAGAGAGCTCCCGGTCTGGGGAGTGGAAGCGCTGTACGGACCTGCAGGATCTCCCGAGTGTCCTTGTGAAAAAACCCCTCCCTGCCCCATGGTAGAGCCAAACGATTGCCCAGGCTTGTATAAGTGTTGTGGCCCCTTCTGGTACGGGAACGAGTGCGGCGAAGTCTGGCTGGAAGATGGATTGTGGGAAGCTGCGGAAATGCTAGGACTTGCGCTCTGTGAAAGTGGTGTGCGTCCAGGAGCTTGCATTGTGTTCCCACTAGACCGTCGAGGTGCGATGCTCTGTGTTGAAGCTGTTGGAGGAAAGCCATAGTGCTGCTGCTGGTGTGGTGGTCCTGGAGGGGTTGTCAAAGGCGGCTGTTCAGTTGAGCCAGAAGGCGCATTATCTCTCAGGTATGACTGCGTTCTTGGTGGTAAGAAAGGAGTTTCTTGTGCATTAATCGTCCCTTGTCCAGCTCTACCGCTTGTACTGAGAGACCGGGAGGGAGATCTTGGAGTAAGTATACGACGGTGCTCAACCCCTGGAAATCTGGAACGAGGACCATCTACAGCAGGCAGAGTACTGGAGATTGCTTGCTGGCCTGGGAATGCATTCGATGGTGGTCCCCCTGGACTTCCACTGAATGGAGGAAGATGCCCAGCTGCCGCCAATGGAGATTCAGCAGTAAGGCCACTGGGACGACGAATAGAAGATGCGCCTCTCTCAGGTTCTGTTGGATTGAGTATCGAGTGCACTCCAAAGTCTCTAGATCCTCCAGATGACCTCCGTTCCTCACCAGCCTGGAATAGGAGAGATGGTCGAGCTTGCTGGGGGGATGGTTGAAATCTCTGGGGATATCCTCGAACTTCCGGCTCTGGCTGTTGCCTCTCCACTGGTCGCCCCGCCTGTTGAGGGTTATCTCGAAGCTGCACAGGTGGAAGTGTAATCTTTTGACCATCGGGCGGCGAGCGAGATGCAGGACGAGACGCAGTAGGCCTCTGCGACATCGAGTCCTGATCCCTTTCCCCTGGCTGGTCCCGAGGACCGGGACATTGACGTTTTCCACTTCCTTCCCAACTCTGCTGGTAGCTATGAAGCTTGAATACAAAATCAGCAAGTCGTTTCTCGAGACCCTCTCGAGCTTGGATTCCCGGAAAGCGAGTTAGTGTTGGTGATTCTTCCTGCGGTTCCTCTTTGAAAACAACAAAGGTTTTATTATCCTCGCACAATGGGCGATTCAGAAGTGCTTGAACAGCCAGTTCGAAGGGTATACTTGGGCCTGCCGATCAGGCTTCCCAGTGAGCGGTGAGAGATCAGCGCTGATTGCTATTCTGACCTTGGTGGCTCGCGGGATTTCGTTTTATCTTCCAGTGCGGAGCATTGCTTGTTGCCTCGCGGGAGACTTTTTGCAAGTTGCCTTGTTTCTTGTTCTTGATGATGTGTGGTGAGCTGTTTAAGCAGGGATGCTTCTTCGGGCGTCAGCGGTGGGAGTTTGTGGTGGTGGAAGAGGACTATTGATGATGGCGGTGGTGCCTCTGTATGGATAATCAAGGGACAGGAAGAGTTGCAGCGAATTGATGGATCACTGAGAACAAGTCACTGGATATCAGTTACTGCGCAATTCGACAAATATAACCACTGGACCAGACTGGTCAAAGGAGTCGAGGATGAAAGGGCAACATACGAAAGGTGGGGAGAAGGCTTCTTGATGGCTGGACCACTCAGAAACTCTATGTGGAGGAAAGGCTTGCGACTGGCTGGAGATGATGTATCGATTAAATAAGAAACAGTCTGGGCGGTGGTACTTTCTGACAGGCTGATGAGGAAGGAAGCCGTTCAGACCGGAGGAAGCGTACATAAAAGATCTTGCGTGTAAATGGCTGAGGGGTGGTTGTTATGACGCTTTTGGCCGTTGGCTTTTGCCTTTCCACAGAGCTTCTCAGCAGCCCAGCATTCTTATTTGCACGGGACCCCCAAGGCTTTTGGACTCGAATTGGGTCCAGTCCCACGCCATTGTTTGTGCCACTTTGCCCACAGACACCTGAGAATCCCTCACCGTACCGTACCGGCCCAGCACCAGACGAGATCATCCTGTCTGTACAGGGACGGTAAAGTACAGCCTAGGGTACGAGTACGGTAGCAGAGCGGGTCTTGAGAAGAACAAACTGGGGTGCTTGGAGGCTGCAGGCAACCAGGTCCAGTATCCCAGCAGCCCACTGAGTAGCCCTGTCTCCAGCAAAGTTTCTTGGGGAAGCTCAAAGCTCTCGAGACTCGCCGGGCTTGACAAGGCGTCGTCAAGATTTGTCTTCCAGTACGTACAGTACAGGAAGCAGACGCTTGGCCCCGGCAGCTTGGCTTGCTGCAAGCCTGGTAGCCTGGTAGCCTGCAACTTCACGCCTGGTCGCTGAAGTCCAGTAAGTAACAGACAGTACTGTACTGGAGTGGACGACGCGGACCATGCGCAGGCCACCCATGTGTATCACTCTGGAGGACTTACAAAGACACCAGGTAAGATGGGGGAGCTGGAGGTAGTAACTTTGTAATAACTTCATAAGCAGCCTGCTCTCACTGAAGGAAGGCCTGCCCGCCATCTGGGTGGAATATCAAAGTGGTGGGAAGTATTCAATTAATTGATTATCCAGAAGCTCCCGAGTATCCATGGCCCCGATACTCAAGCCCATGAAATACTAATAGTTGGGGCGGCCTAGCCCCTCAAATGATTCTGATGATTCGAGTTAGGCCGGGGATTCAAGTCATTCCGAGTCCCGATTACTCAGATTGCGGCGTCAGTCAAGATCAGCTCGATGACTTACAGGTACCGAAGTGAGGAGCTAGAAGTTGGACGAGGTTTATCTAGGAGTTATGGACTTACGGGAGTACGAGGTTCGTGATATTGCAGGAAACCAAGTCGGCTGTTAGTAACTTACCTCGTTAGTTGGTACGAGTACAGTATTCGGCCAGCTGCCAGTCACGGCCGGACTAAGCTTCTCAGAGTCTAGCAGCAGTTCGTGGGCGACAGGAATGCCCTTTTTAGCGATTAAGTTCCCCCTACGGGACGAATAAATCAATAATGCTGGCCGCGGGTGGATTCCAGGCTCAGCTGCAACCCCCGAGAGTCAACCGTCTAATGGAGTCTAACTCCTAACTATGCTACGCAGCAAAAACTCAAAGACACACATTCTGAACTACTTTGAAGCCTCACGCCAAGTGCCCCCAGAAACAACGGCGAGGGACCGGTCCGACACCCGGGCAGCCCTGCAATCAAATCTGGATGTACTGCTGTACTGACAACTAGACAGCTAAACAGCGAGACTGCGAGACTGCGAGACTGCTACACTTACAGGATGCTCCGTACTTTTCCCGCCATCAGCTCACGTTGTGGTCATGTATGCCCTGCATGCGGGTAGATTACAGGCGCGATGTGATTGACTTGCTCTGTATCGCGGTGCAGTAGTTTGGTAGTATATCCGCTGCCTGCAGGAAGATGGTTGGTAACTTTGCGCCTGGATGATCGAAAACCAACCCAACTGAAAAAAGCCAGGGAGACGTCGTGCTCACAACCAACACAAATCAGAACTCCCAGACCAGCCGTCCAGATCAAAAACCAGAGCCAGAACCGTAGCCAAAGCAAAGTTCGATGCAGAAAACAAAGCCAAGCAGCATGAATCTCGCCCACGAGTCTGGCAATAGATTCATTATCTTTGCCGTTTTATTGTTTCATTAGGCTACTTATTGACTTTGGCCTGGGTCCATTGAGGGCCAACGAAAGGCCCAAGGCGCTATTCGGCTTCCCCAAATCGTGGTGAGGCGTTCTCTACCGTCTTTTGTGAGGTGTGGTTCTGACGAACAGCAGAAGCCCCAGCATCACCAATTTCCAAATCATGGTTTCAACGACCCCCTTCTTCCATGAGGCTTGCATGCAGGTCTCTCCAATTCCCCTTGGAGTCTTAGCCCTGACGTAGATTTGTCGTGCAGTCGCTTAGTGCAGTAGCTAATGGCGTTTTCCTTACAGAACACACAGACTGCCTTCCCAGCCATCACTATCTTCAGTCTTGAATAGGAGACCGGTTCCCGCAGACGAGACATGTACAGTACCAAAGTATTTTGGAACCCCTCCTCGGCAGACCAAAGCCTTTTCTTTTCTTTGGCTGGGGTAACATCCGTGTGAAACCGAGACTTCTTCAATTTCCAGCCCTGCAAAAAAGTGTTCCCGAACTTCGCTCGCGCTCACCTCCACCAGCAGGGTTGGCGAACATGCATCTTCCGGAGTCTATTCGCCTGATCCTAGTGTCCACGAGAACCCCAGGTTACGACCCTAGAATGTTCATTCCAGGAAAAACGGTCAAGGGGGAGGCCCTTGCTCAGGAACATACTATATCCCACCTCCTCTTGTTGAGGCTGGGACTCGACGACTTTCCTTGGCCTCATCTTCTTCCTTTTATAGCCACGACGACCTTTTCTGCCTTCCAAGATGCCCTGTTCATCTTGGAAGAAGAAATTATCTAATATGTTGTTTTTCAGTCAAGGTAATTCGTTGGTCGGTTGCAAAGAAATCAGAAATTAATATCTTCCTTTTTAAAGCCTATTCAATAACGTAAATGATAATTCGCTTAAGTTGTATAATACACCAACAAATTAAAAGTAATTTTTTTATAATTGCCTTTTATATCTTATTATTTCCAAGTTTTTCTTTGTATAAAAAGTTAAATACTTAAATTTAATTTAATTTCAAGTTATTAAATAGTTAATTTATAAAGTTATTTATTGAATATTTATATTTGAAATTAGCGCAAAATTGTATAGATTATATAAGTTTGATTTTACTAATTTAATATTACTATTCATTTTATTAATAACTATATAATATATATATATTATTTTTATTTTACTGGTTTAATTAATAAACAAGAATATTATGAAATTTAATTTAGTTTAATTATTATTTTTAGCACTTAGTTTTTAAAGTTAATATTTTCAAAATAAGCTATATTCAAGGTATTAATAGTGTTTTTATTCTGTGTTTTCATCAAAAAGGTAAGTAGCCTCCTTATACTCTACTTTTCGACTGCTCGTGCTTCTGCTCCTATGGTCCGCTACGTAAGTATCCACCCACCATGATCCCTAGTCGTAAGCTGTCCAGCACACCGGTGACGGCAGCAAGATGAGCTGCAGTAGTGCTCGGGCTGCCTACTGATAAATTGCTATCCTTGAGGGCAACTCGATTTGGGATTCTAGAAGAACGGCAACATTCAGCCGTGCAATCTCCCGAAACTGCTCCTTCTCTGACTAGACGACATTCAAGTCCCCCTCACACGGGCTTCTATTCCCGAAGTTATGGTCAGATCAATTGCGTCAAAAAGGCACTGCAGGAAAATCTTTGAGCTCCTAATTGGAGGCCAGTGCCTTCCAGTGAAGCAATTTTGGTTTTATACCTAGCTGGAGAAGCAAGTAATGCGCTGGAGGAACTTGCTGCTGAAGAACTGCGGCATTGCTTCCGCCAATCCATTTCCGGTTGTCTTCACATCACACTACTGATCACAGATGCGCATGGCGGCCCAAGAAGCCCCAGGGTACTCATTCGTACCTGACGCCGAAGATCACACACGTGTGGTGGAAGCTTGGAAAGCGCAGATCCAACGAAGAACCCCGGATCCATTTACCCGATGTCGACATGATCTTGACTCGAATCCCAAATAACTTGAGTTTCCGAGGGCCTCGAATCCTCGATGTTATCCATCGACCTCGATAACCTCGAAGTTTCGAGTCTACCAGCTTCACGGTCCAGCTTGAAACACAAATAATGTGTGGTTCGAGGTGATGTCGTGTGGTTCAAGATGAAAAGACCCCGTGCTAACTAACAGCTCGTTTTAGAGGATTCTCGAGAAGGGGTCGTCCAGTGTCAACGAGAACCCGGCCGCGCTCATGGCGGACCGACCTCATGTTCCAACAGCGCTGGATGTCTCAAGTCGGTGATTATGTACGCCATACTACCTTCGTCCTGACCTTCCATGCACCGAACTATTGGTCTTCCCGGCCCAGGAAACAGGCATCCGCTAACGGCCGTTGGGACGAGGACTCAAGAGTCAGGGCAGTTGCCCGAATTCACAAGCTCTGAAAAGGCTCGCCGTTGTGAGCAGTGCCGTGTTGGAACATTATCATTGTTGTTGGTCGCAAGTGAACGCAGTGCAGTTGCTTCCGATGCGTCCCACGGATGATATCCCCAACAACACTTGGCCGCATCAGGATCCAAGTTCTTGGAGGACCCTCTCCGGAATCTCCCACCGAAGATCACGGAAATGGTGATCGTTAGCAGAATGGAGATAAGTTTGGGGGGATGGATGCATACTGCACGCGCGAGGCGAGGCGAGGCGAGAGAGCTGGCGCCGAGTTACCCTGAACCACGAGCAAAAAGCGCTTCAGGGATTGAAGAGGTGCATACGCAGCTAAACTCAAACGGAACTGTGTGATCTCGGACCGAAATCTCGAAATTGAATTGTCTCCAAAAGCATCAAAGGGTTTGAGAGTTGTATATGAGCGGCATGGATCCTATTTCAGAAATCCGACGAAACGGGTTGCTTTTTCTCGGAAACACAAAGAGGGATATGCCATGAGGCTCTTAAAGCCTTTTCCCTACCAAGCCTACCAAGGTCCTCCGTATATTCAAGAAAGCCCACAATTTGGGTGAGTGAGTGAGTGTCCAGTCCTCAAAATGATCGAATAACCAACCATTGGCAACTTTCCCTGTTTCTTGCCTCTTATCCTTTCTAAAGCCGCTCTAAAAGCGCCTCGCCGTCTGCCTTCGTCTCGTCCGGCCCTGAATCCTGTAGAGGACAATCAGGGACTGGGGCGTCATTTATACATTTAGGGTTAGATCAGCAGCGCTTCCCAAACTTTTGGTAAGTGAGCAGCTAGCGTCAATCCGAAAGGCTCAATCCTGTAACCAC
The DNA here is from genome assembly GCA_037952635.1 of Bryoglossum gracile. Classification (NCBI taxonomy): domain Eukaryota; kingdom Fungi; phylum Ascomycota; class Leotiomycetes; order Helotiales; family Bryoglossaceae; genus Bryoglossum; species Bryoglossum gracile. Next base: position 30,437 of record JAPZPB010000306.1, on the reverse strand, counting down.
TGCGCTGGACCACGCCTCCGTCTCCCGAGAGCCGTTCCTTTCTCAAACAGCGGTCCAGCATCCTTACGCTACTAAACTAGACGAACGGGAAGCTTCCCGGCGGCCAACTTACCTGCCCTGCCCTTTGCTTTGCCCTCGACGAACTCCTACTCCTATCTCTGAGTCCGTCTCTTGTCAAGTGGCTAGTGAAAATGGACGTGCTGTCTAAGCCACAGCAAATACGGGTTAAAAGCTGCTTCTTACCCAGTCAAAGAGCCTCGCTCCAGTGTTTCAGAGGATTCCATCCCTGAGGTGCTTCTCCTGGCGTGATTGACACGAGCAGGGCTAAGACTCAGGTCATCTGCTCTTTGTTCTCGAAGTCGAATCCTGAAGACAGAATCCTTTTGAAATTCAAGATTCCGAGATTGTGCTTTACTGTATCCCAAATAGTGGACGTCGACGATTTGCCTTGTGGATTGCCGGAATAGCACACCAGGAACGACACCAGAAGACGAGAAGCGAGAATAACGAGAAGAGCGAAATTGAAGACATTTCCATAAATCTCCATTGAGACAAGCAATTTCTATTTTCGTGACCTGCAATCCTCATGCAACAGAGTTGAATCGTCAGGTGTCGGAAATAGAAGCCTCTGTGACTCTGTCGTTGGAAAGAGACTCAATGCACCTTGCAAATTACCTCACTCCCGGCTCAAAACGATTACGCTTGCCCATCCACATCCATCGGGGACTGCACAGCACTCCGGGTCTCCGAGGAGTACTGTGCTGTACCGCCGGACAGTGGACGGACGAAGGAGAAGCATCCAAATTCAACAAGCATCGGGAGCGAACCATCCATCCCAGGTTCAAGCCTCCAACTTCCCAGCCTTCATTCACCCCACCCGGCAGTGAGGCCTTGCCTCCGGAGAAGCTTCCAATCAAAAGGAATCAAGGCCAAGCAAAGAAACGAGGCAACCAGCCAGCCTCTCGATCTCCGGGGTGATTGGTCTCCCATGTTTCCATCCCATGACTGCTTGCCTGCACCTGCATGCTACTGCATACGAAGGTAAACCCTTGATAACGGACGCACATACCAACGCGGTCAGGTGCTCAGCTCTTTGGATCCTTCGAGGGGAGGATGCAGAGGGAGGAGGGAGGAAACAACAGTATGAAAGTACAGTAGGGGGAATGGACTTTGGAGTTTCGGGGAGGGACGGGATAGATATCAAAATAACATTCAAACAAGCCTCAAGAAAACGGTGGGTTTCTGACCGGCAGCTGCAACTGCAACTTCAGAATTTGCAATGCATGAACCACGAAAACAAACTTTCCCGTCTTGCGTTCACCTCATCTGGGCTCGAGAGCCGGGCCGCAGTCGCAATGAGGTCTGAAAGCCTGAATTGGGCTGTTAGCCGAATGTCTGTGACCCAACCCACCCATAGAACGGAGGTATCGATGCTTGACATCGCTGTGCGTAAGTTTGGGACTTGCATCTTGCGGGTCATCTGGATTCAGGGCTTGCAATCCTTGACCAGCTGTCCTCGCTCTGGAGGCTGGAGAGGAGAGGAACGGTTCTTCATACTGGTGATCAAAGCCCCTTCAGCCAGCCCCCCCCCGTAATGCGGAAGTAGATTTGTCTCTCTCTTCAAGGCTCGTGCATGCTCGTCTACAGGCTTGCGAAACGAAGAAGCAATCCCCAAATCCCCAGCCTCGTACGACACATCTTGACGCGACGCTCCCCACGCTCCCGAGCGTACAGTAACACTAGCGAGTACGTACCACAACCTGCTGAGGGGCCAAGGACGGGGACGGCACGCAGGAGCTGCCTTTTGGGTTGCAATCGCCATCGCGGCGTCATCCAGTGCATGATCATACGAGGGAGCTCGTTCCTAGACCTTAAGTCAAGGACAACCTCAGTCTCCGTCACGTGGTATAGAGATATTGTCACAAATTGAATTCGATAAAGACCTGGATAGACCTTGGTACAGTACCCCCTTCCAGCCCCTTCCAGGTCAGGATAGGGCTTCTTGCAGCTGCAGGCACAAGTAGGTGCTGTCAACTCTGGGCCGCTTCAAGACTTAGAGAAAATGCCGAGCGGCGGCCTGCCGAGCTGCGACCACGGTCGCGGCCACGGCCACGGCCACGGTCATCGTCACCAACACACAAGGGTTCGCACAATTGCGATGCTGGCACTAGCCTGGAGATAGTGATTAATGAGGCACGGAGGTGAGGCACTTCGTAGGTCCAGTAAGGAGACGTGATGAGAATCGTCAGATGGCGCTTAAGCAAGTGATTGCGGTAGACCCAGGGAAACCGTCCTCGCTCTCGTCCAAATCCCGCATTCACATCTATTCCCTACCCACATACAGTATCATAGCCACATTGCGGGTAGATTACAGCTAGTGACTGTACGGAGGAGTTGCGGTGAACGCTCTTCTGCGGAATCGTCTTGAGCGGTCAACATCAAAATTATCCCCCGGCGTAGTGCGTTGTATCCCCGTAGCTTCTGGGACGGCTTCAATGTCGCATTGTCGGTGTAGAAGGGTGACAGAGGAGAGTGACGTGGGAGGTGTTACTACTGCAGTCTCTCCGGGTCCTGTGCATATCTCCCAAGGACGGTGAGAAACAAACCTAGTAGGCCTCAGTTCGAGCCGTCTCGGCTTCTTAGGGCTGCAGGTACTGTACGTGTCCAGTACGTCCACTGTTCCAGATACAAGCAAGCCAAGTCTTGGGTTTAAGGTTCACGCTTTTCATCCGCTTTCTCACTTCCTCCGTACTGTACGTAGCACTGTAGGAAAATCCCCCTTCAATCCCCGAGTCCCCCTCAATCCATTACCAGAAGGGATTCCGAGTAGGAAACTCTCTTTCCGTTCCTAAATAGGATTCAGCGTGTTCAATTTCAGCACAGATCTTCCGCCGTGGAATCAAAGTCGTCCTCATATGCAAGTATAAAGCAAGGTTAAGGAAAGTTTAGACTTAGCAAGAAAAGACTCAGCCAAACACCTAGCCAAGATCCGTGCTTCCCCCCTTCCTTTCACATCCTCAAGCTGTGAACTTTGGCAGATTGGGAGGAAAGTTTTGTGGTTGAAAAGTACTGTATTCCACCTTATCTCCACGGGAGAAACACTCGGCAACCTCAAGTGATGGCTTGTGAACTCTCATGGCATTGAAAACTGAGGGAATATGCTTCTCGGGCACAGTAAGGCGGCTCCTGGTAATGCCAGGCATACTCAATACTCAATCACGCCGAGAGAGAGTCCGAGAGAAAGACAATTAGCGAGATAAGGTCTTATTGTCGAGCCACTCTAAATATCTTTGAAGATCCAAGACCGAAGACAGTCTCGCGACCACATGTGAAAGAGCCGAGGGAGCACCTGAACATGGAGAAATGCCTTCGGGTTCGTGGTGATAGCCCACATTGATGTTGCTGAGGCACACAGATTTAAAATTTAAAACGATGAGCCTCCATGGCATCAGTGGGGTAATTCGTCCGTATGCCGCAATTCCGTACCAACGGAGTCTGCATATCTAAGAGAGTGGCTTGAGATATGAGATAGGGAGAAAGGGGCACCATCCTCACCACTAGATTATATTGAGATGTCATCATCTCAATGTGCAACCAGACCCGCAACATCAGGCACAAAACCTCTCGAAATAACCGCAACAACAGAGAGAGTCTAGACAAACCTGGGTAAAGCCACACGTTCAGCCTCGCACCATCGACCGATTCGACCATCTTTGCAAACTGTTGCAGAAGATTCTTGGAGCGGAAAATAGGCCCGCTGCGCCAACCGAGCCAAAACATATGTCGGATATATATCCCCAGGTCTCACTCGGGCCTCACAGCAGATGGTGTCGCTCGTTTACCTTTCTCCGCACGACTTTGCCTGCTTCTTTGACACATTTGTTCAATTGCGAATTTGCTGCAGGAGTTGAAGAAAAGAAGCATCTCTACTGCCTCTGCAATCCGCTCATCACGCCCGTTCCCGTCTCGCTTCCGCTGCCTCTAGCGGATGACGTCTCCGACTCCAACCACCCCGACTTCCACCTCCACTCCGCTCCGCTCCACCGCCTGGGCAAAACAACCTCCTCACTCTCACTTTGCAGAATTGGCTCTTGTCCTTTTTCTTCCCAGCCACAACCTCATACAGTAAATCTACGACAATGACAACGGCAGGTGTCAAGAAATGGACGGTGACAGAGCCATGGCTCAACATTCACTGTGGTTTGGGAGAGGGACCATATTACGAGGCAGCCACTAACACCCTTCGTTTCGTCGATATCAAGCGGAAGAAACTGCATTCGGTCGACCTGGCGTTAGGGCCGACGAGCCTAAAGACTCTGCAGTTTGATATGCCGGTGGGGGTTACAGCAGATATTGAGGGTGTTGATCCGCAGAAGAAAATCTTGGTTGGAGGGAAGAGTGGGATCTACGTTTTGGATAGGGAGAGTGGTAAAGTGTCGCTATTGAAGAGGTTCTACGACACTCAGGAGAAGGACGAAAGACTCCGGAGCAATGATGGAGCTATCGACCCCCAAGGGCGCTTTTGGATAGGCACCATGAATGATTTTTGGGTTGGAGAGCCACAGGCTGAGGGTAAGTGAGACTGTCTTTCACTTCGACATCTACGTATCTGCATGTCTCAGCCCCGACTTCCCTCCCAGGCAAGGCTACACTCCCCAGCAGAGTTTGGAACATATTCAGCCTTCTTTCACAGCACGTGATCCTCACTTCGTTTTCTCGGCCTGTATCCAGGTTAATAAGCCCCGAGAAAAAGCTGCTGTTAAATGTTTACTCTAGGGACACTTTTTCGCTTCAACTCAGACCTTGCTCGGCACATGATCCGGCCCTCGCTGACGATACCAAACGGCATCGGATGGTCCCGCGATCGTAAAACTCTGTACTTCACTCACTCCACCGAGAAACGCATCTTAGCATTTGATTACTCAATTGAGACGGGAGACGTCACTAATGAGCGAGTCTTCTGGGAACATGATGGAAACGGGGACCCAGACGGATTCAAGTTGGATGAAGAGGGGTACATCTGGCAGGCTATTTATGGCGAGAGCAGGGTTCTAAGGATCTCTCCTGAGGGCAAAGTAGTTGGGGAGATTACTTACCCAACGAGAGCGATTACGTGTCCCGTGTTCGTGGGCACTGAGCTCTGGGTGACAAGTGCCGATGAGGAGGATGAGAATGAAGTTGCGAGTAAAAAGTATGGAGGTGGGCTATTCAAGGTCGATGTGGGGATACGGGGAGTTCAGGAGACCAAGTTCAGGTTGGATAAAGACATCTATGCTTTTTAAATGATGAGACTCTCACTGCGAGAGCCTAGAGTTTGGACCCCATGATCTGACTGGAAACCTAAAGTTCAGAGGACTCTGAAGGTGGGGCTTCGGGGTCAACCAGTGAAATTCGTATCTATCCACCTCATTTTCATGAGAATTAGGCTACTTTCGTGTAGACCAGATTTGGGTGTTTACGCAGTTGTGGCAAGCATCACTGGGCCATTTCCCCCTGCGTCTGTTCGTCTTTTGAGTACCCCTATCCGTAGCGAAGGGTAAGATCTTAGTATTGACTTACGAGCTACCTTCAGCGTACAGTACAGCAACTGTTGATTCCTCATGCCAGATTTTTCTACCTCAGCCGTATTCAATTACAGCCGCGCTGCTCAGAGCCTTGCCTTGACACCCTCCTCTACCTTCTCCCCCGCTAATACCCACCCATTTCCCTTATATACTGCCTCGCCCCCCCCCCCAATATATTATTCTAACGCAAGGGACCCAGCTTGGAAATAAGACGGAACTTATATAGTAGAAAGCCATATATTTTAGACTAAAAACAACTGACCCCTTTCCCAATTCAGTCAAATATTATTCACCGTTTTTCTAATTTAGTTAAAGTCCGGTTGGATCTTTTGTATCAACTACACCTTCTTAGCTATTCCACCGAGAATCGTGTTGAGTTTATATATACTCCCTTTTTATTCTGCCGGTTTATTTGGTAAAAGAGAGCCCCAAAACACCGTAAAAGTTACCTATTTGGGCTTGAATTACAGTGTTTTACAATATACAGGGACCCCGTGCGTAAGAATAATATATTGGGGGGCGTAGTACGAAGTACTTTCGGCCGAATTCCATTCCTCCCCAGTGCCAAGATCCCATTCGGATCAGTAGCGTCCTTCAATACTTTATGAAACTTCCCCAGAGCACCTCCATTCCAAGAATACGTTTCCTTGACCTAGTTTTCAAAGAGAAAGTGCGTCCTGTATTCCCCGAACCCTTCATCAGCCGCCTCCTTAGTCATCTCTCACATCAAGCCTCTCGCATACTTGGAGTCAGTAGGCGTGATAAGCGAGAAGAACAAATGAGCAGCATTTGGCTTCCAAATTAGCCAATCCATAGGGACTTCACTACAAACTTGAGCCCGACTATGGGTGTAGTGATCTGCAGGCATTTCCGAGGGAGGCCTAGATTTGTTTCCTGGGATCTTACTTCTTAATATTGAGCTGAGAAGCAATGGACGCTTCATCACTATAGTGGGTTCCATAGAAGATCCAGGAGACGTCTCCGACAGACAAATTCCTGACGCCTTCTCTCCCCACATCCCGTGAGAAACTTTCAGGTCCGTTTTACCAATTCGTTCTCTGCCAGCAAGAGCGTGGCTCTCTCTTTCTTTTGGAAAATGGGAAGATGAAAAGTTGGGATGCTAGGGGTTCATGGTCCGCCCACGGATGCTCCATGTGCTGTACCGCCCATTAGCCAGGGGCTTGTCATTCAATTCCACACCACTCGCTTCCAGCGCTTTTTGCCAACTCCTCGATCACAGCAGAACAGGTTTGCAGAGTAGTATTCAGCGGAAGTCTAACCGAGCCCTTCCTTGGAACAACCTCGGGCAGTGTTCTCAAAGGATCTAGACGTCCCTTTTACATCCTCAGCCTCTTTCATGAACCTGCCTGGAACACCGCTATGCTTTATATCCCGACTCGGTATCTCTTTGACTTTCTCTATTCACATCTCTCTAATGGCCGGATGTCAAAAATTGAAAAGTTAATGACAAGTGAAGTTTGAGGTTGTCAAAAGAAGCTCATTGAAAGTTAAGTGCTATAGCAATAGCGGAATCAATTCCTTTTCACCGGTTATCTCCATGGCGTTTCCTGGACTGCAGAGCATTCACTGCACGTACACAGGGAGTCAGGGGTTAGGCGAGGTGGACTGTTATGTGGTAGCCGGTATGTCGAGGGCGGGGTAAGGGGGCGGGCGAGCGAGAGCAAAAGGGGCTATAGTATCCCTCACGTAACCTCTTTGCTGGGAATTATACTAGCTCACGAGTTAGACATGAACCTGACAGTCCATTTGTTCTGAGAGTACGAAGGCAACCCCCCTCCCATACCCAAGCGGGGTTCCCTCGACAAGACTTTGGCTATGACTATGAAATACTGTGCCTTGACCCCGCACTGAAAAGCTATGGACTACACTTGAACCGGGAGAATTTCAACTTTATCGGCTGATGCTTCCGATATCCAACTTGTCGTTTACGATTACTGTGGTGGGGGATAAATAATGTCACATACTGTAGGATACCCCTGATACTCTGTTTTGTGGAGAAAATCCAGTTGAGGGAACTTCGTCGTTGGTCGGATTTATAGTTTTAGGAGTATCAAAGATACACTATGTGACATTATTTTATTCCTCGAGCCACATACAGGACAGAGCTTGTCACGCCATTTAAGCTCACGCCTCCCTTTCACGTTTTAAAACTTATCGTGTCTACCCGGCTCACTAATACCCGGGAGGCTTTCCCGTCTCATACTTCCAACCTCAGCAAAGCAAGGCACACCGCAACCATGTCAGAACACCTCTCAGATACCCGCCATACCGCCTCCTCTCTCAACTCCCACCAAGCCTAACATCTCCAGTAATGATCGTCGGCGCGGGCCTCAGAGGCTGCGCCACAGCAATGGCAATGCACTGCCGAAGCTTCTCGGTCCGCATGTTCGAGAAGACCTCCCGCTTTAGCCACCTCGGCAACTCCCTCATACTCAACGAAAACGCTCTCCATCTTCTGAAACAAAGGGGGTGGGATTACGAAGTATTATATCACAAATTAATTGAGATCAGAAATAAGGGCGGTATGATGCAGGTTCGGCGGTGGAAAGATGGTAAGGCCTTGGCGCAGCAGCTGGATGTGGCGGAGTATATTGAGCATAAAGGTGATTATCATTAAACATTTTGGAGAGGGTAGGGGAGTTGGGCATGTGATTAGGATGACGCGTAATGTGAGTCGGCGGGGGCGGCGGCGGAGAAAACGAAGGAAGATTTGCCAAGGTGGGTTTCAAAGAGTTATAGAATTGTGCTGTTGGGGTCTGGATATCAAACTCGGTTTTCGCGCTAGTGGTGAGCTCCACAATAATTTTCGAGCTCGCATGCTTCCGGTTGTCAACTTCAACGACCACCACACACCACCGCAACCCAGCACCCAGTAATTTCTCTACCACTTCGTCATCCTCTCTACAAGTTGGGGTAAAATTATCTTCCTCTTAGCATCTGCGATAGTAATCTAACTTTATCCGCAGACGCAATCTCTCTCCGCCCCTCCAATTCGCACACCAACTTCTTGCGGCTACCGGGCCTATACACACCTCCACGATACGCAAATAATTCGCAATAATGTCTCTCGTAACCCTCGCTCACGTCTGCTCTCACCTTCAAAACGCCTCTAAAGCCCGGCTGGGTCTAACCTCCATTCCCTCCACCCGTCTCCACCTTTCCCTCACCCTCTCCCTCCAATCGCACGGCTACCTCAGTTCAGTCGTCCGCGGCGGCCTCACCGCGCCTCCACCCTCTAGCTCCTATATCCCAGAACCCGTAACGCAAGAAAACATTTCAACAAGACGTTTGTGGCTAGGATTGAAGTATTGGAATAACGAACCGGTGTTGAAGGAAATGAAGCTAGAGAGCAAGCCGACGAAAAGGGTATGGATGGATGTTGAGGGCTTAGGGAGAGTGGTGAGAGGGAAGGATTCGGGGTATATAAAGGGGTTGAGGAGGCCGGGAGAAGCATTGTTTGTTTCTACGGATAGGGGGGTGCTAGAAGCGAGGGAATGTGTAGAAAGGAGGGTGGGGGGGATGGTTTTATGTCGGGTTTGTTAGATAAGATATAGAGAAGGAAAATTCAGGGATTGACTGTTGAGAATAGGAGGGGAGACATTGTAGGGGTATAGTTAGAGAACTCGAAGGGGGGGGGATAGGGGAAGAAGCATTGTGTATAATATGAAGGCATTGGATGCGCCGCGATCGCAGCTTGCGATAGATAAGAGTGAAGTGTATGGATTTATAGTAGAGAGTACTCTACCATGCAGACAATTCTCAGGTACTAGACCTTTCGAGTGGCTTGATATCCTTGGGGGTTTCAAATTCTTAGTGTATCAATCAACAGTGGGGATAGCTGTCATTCTCAATTGCTAATGAGCGCACAAGTCACAGGCGACGGAGAGTGCTGCTATTTTGGCGCTCGTCTTGAAGCTAGCTGGAACAAGGAATGTACCTCTAGCTGTAAGTGTTTCTCAACAAGTTAAGATTATTATTTCCTAACTGTGTGCTAGACAAGAGGATACGAGTTGCTTCGATTTGAAAGAGTTCGAAAATCACAACTCAACGGCGAGGGTCTTCGAGATAGATGGCACAATGCGCTCAAGAATCTTGATGATGACGTGGATATCGATCCAAAAGCTCCCAAGATTAGAGCGGGCTAAGTCTAGATTAACTGAGGAAGTGTGAGAGCGCTGATATGAGATACTAGAACCGTTAGCTTTACCCTTTCGATGCCCAGCGGACACTTTGCAAAGATGACAAGAGGCCACGGCTCAAGTGGGTAAGGAACTGGGAGCTGGGAAGAGAATACCTTTCTCCAACAACCTCCCCTACTCCAGTATCTTAGGTATACCAAGAAATGAAAGTTTAAGTTTACTGTGGTCAATTTCTCCACATATGAAGATCCCGGTAATATCCCCTTTCCTCTCGCTTGGCCCTCGGTTCACCCCGCACTCCCTTATTCTTCAACCCTAGACGCTTCTTCATGCAAAATGGTTTAGAAATTGTAGGAGATGCTTGTCCTGCTTGCGATTACAGACCTTCAATCTATATCTGTGATTCATTCAACAGCCCTCGTCAAGTCACGTGACAAAACAACCCCTCACCAGCACACTCCCCGTATTACTGTGAAAACAGGTGGGGTGAAGACTGAATAGTGACACCTCAATGAGGGCAATTCCCATCCATACTACATATAAATATTCAATTGCTTCGTATAAACATCTCTTCTTCTCTTAGGGTCCCTCGCTGCCGTCTGACTCAACATGTCCCTCGCCAGTCCTTCGCTGCCTCCCGCCTACTATCCAGAAGCGGCAGCATATTAGTTTGGTTATTTTCACTACACTTTGAATGTATAATATCATCTTTCTTGGAAACGGACCAGCCCAACCCTTCCCTATCCGTATCTTCTCTTTCCATAAGAGTCTAAGAGATATCGACCTTTGCCTTCAGCTACAAGCTGGTTTGGTGCCCAGTGGTTGCCAGCGTTGCAGTTGTAACCCAAGTCTACAGTGAGCTAGTTGTAGCCGCAGGGACAGATATCGGATCTTCCGAGCTGCTGTCTGGCCTATTGATCTTGCAAGTGGCGCTCTTGGGGAGGGAGGTTGTCGATGTTCAGTTGTTGGCAGCCAATTTTAGGTTATGTTATATGGTGAAGGCGGCTGAGAAGATGGCAGTGTAGTTTTGAGGGCGCTCAGTGAAGAGAGGCATGGTGCTGTGGCTAGGCCTGGGTGTGTTTGTGGGGTCATCGGGTTAGCGGCTGTAGAATGCGGTTCTCAGACACGCGAGGTAAAGAGCCCAAGACAGAGTTCGTGGGATTCGTGAGAGGTTTACGTTCTGGGATCGATCATGAAAGAGACAGAATACGGCCCTGATCTTTAGAATATTACGAGGGGTTGTTGTCGGCCTTGCTCAACGTCTGTGAGACGTGTTGTGTATCCCTCGTTTCTATTTGAGTTTGCTTGGTGTGAGGAGGTCGGTGGATCTCTATAGACTTTTTATTTCGCTGATCCCGGTCCGTTAAATCGACTTCCGAAAGATTCAAGCGAGATTGGAATTGAAAGGCCAGGTAGGTTAATGACACCTTCAGCAGCTACCCAGGTAGATAAGTAGGTAGACTATTCACGAACGGACTTGGAAGATGCGAAGATCGTTCTTAAGTGACCCAACAGCCGGCTGTGGCAGTAGTTGGGAAGTTGTAGATGACCAGGAAAGCCAAAAGAGCAAGTGCGACTTAAATTTCGGGACCGTGGTCAACATGAGCCATACCGGCCTTGATGATAGAGACCTGTCATTACCAGGGCGTAATTCAGTGCCACCCTCCGTAGAACGATAAGTAGCGGCTTCCATAAGTCTTGTTGAGGTCGATAGTTCCTCATGCCCTCCTCAGATCACTGTAACAAATGAATAGCGTGCTGAGACTTCCCTCTTTCATCGCTTTCGGGTTTTCTTTTCTTCTCTCCTCCTTCCCATCTCATCCACTCACCTCCCCTATATTCATATTCAAGTCTATGCGGTGAGCACGCTTCCTCTACCTCTAATCTCGTTGCAAATTCCTCATCAGCACTTTTGCTCTCTTCCATATTCTTGTTTTGCGATGTTTCCAACACGTTCTGCCTGCCACAATGTATCACTACGATGGTTAGACTTGGGTATGACTTTGCACCAGCCCCAGGAATGTGCTACTCCTTCCGCTTTCCATGAGTTTAGTGATAGGCCATCTTCACTGGTGATTGTTTGCGTAAGAGCCAGCTGTCCGGTTATTCAGATAATCCAAGTCCTAAACAGCGCGCGGGTCGTCGAGCTCGGTTATGTTGCCGTTTTTTTCTTGAGGGTCATCAATGCTATTGTAAATGCTAAACGGGCTAGTCCGAAGTGTATAGCATGGATAATACCAATGGAAGAGTGGTAAATACACAAGTTCGACTAGATAAAAAGGAGCGTTGGCAGTTTGCAACGGTGGGGTAATAATGGAAGAATTATCATTCGAACTGAGTCCCATCAATCCCATTAATCATCACTCATACAAGAAGCTATCAGCCTCAGCCTGTAGACGCCAATTTGTGTATAACCGGTCCCCTAACACCATTTGTATCCCATGTATTTCGCAAGTCCAGTTTTAGGAAACATAGCAAATAAAAATTCCGGCTCGTGAACTCATGACCTCTTCTGGCCTAACTCCACATCTGATTCGAATTCCCAGTCATCCCAATCTCCTACACCGGCAATCTTCCTGCCGACCCATATCCCAACCGCTGTGCTTAGACTGGCGGCAAGGAACCAGCCATCGAACCACCTCTCCACAAACCCCGGCTCTAATGGACTACCCAACGCTTCACTCACTACACTCTTCATCTCACTCGGCAGGTTACTCCTCAATAGCAGAGCTGAGGAAATCACGTAGGTAGCGGATATTTGTGCGATAATGAGAGCGAGATTGGCTTGCGCTTGGTAGAGCAAACCCGGAGAGAGCTTAGTGAGCATATGGAAAGTTTGGAGGACGGAGTTGAAGGATAGGAGGAGGATGATGCCGGATAGTAGGAAGGAGATCTGGCGGGACCAAGCGAGTTGGTCAAGGGTTGGATCGACGTGTTTCGCTAACAGGGAGAGAATGCGGTTTATAGGATCAGTGGCGGAGGACGTGAAGATTTGATCTGGAGAGGGGAAGAAGGCTCTTCGGAGGGTGGTAAGGGTTGCTGTTATAATGCGGTAGACGCAGTAGAGGGAGAAGGCGTAGGAAGTAGGCGTGAGGAAGAGTTTACCTAGGGCAGAAGAGGCACGTTGGGTGTATGCTAGGCGGCTTTGGAGAACGCTAAGGGAGGAGGAGAGAGATATGGCCATGGAGTTGAGGCCTGAGATTTCGAGTTCGAGGGCTTTGAGTTCTTGCGTATCTGCACTTCCACGGATCGTCCCAATAACTTTCGTCATAAATCCTTCAGCGGGGCCATCCTTCAGCTTGCGCTGCAGCGCCCGTAGCCTGCTGCGCTTCACAGCCAACATATCGTTTGCAGCATCTAGTCCTGCTTGTTTGCGATTGACGTCGGCTTCAGTGACCGGTCTTTGTTTTGCTCCAAATGTTTGCCAGGGCGCAGATACAGCTGCGAATCCTGAAAGCAGAGCCATCAGAGAGATCCCGATTATGCCCACACGTTCTAGACATGCCTCACTCAGACTTTTCCCCGGCTCACTCGCCATAAAATGGATATACGTCCCCGGAATGCCCTTCCCTAACCACCAGAACCCTTCCAACCATACAAGAAGCCCTGCCGCCTGAAGCACCCACGCCGTCTTTGGTATCCTTCCCTGCTCCGTCCTCTTAAATGACCATCCACAGCCAGAAACAATCGATTGTAGCTCCAGGAATGGAATCAGAACCACAAGGAAGAATAGCAGAGTCGGGACCGTAGCTTTAAGTGCCAGAGCTCGAGCTGCTGGGTTCAAGGTATTGGAGATCTCGCAGAGGATCAGCTCTGCCAGCACAGCGGCCAGAGCTACAGTCGCAGAGAACGTCGCGGCCACAACTCTCCTGCGCCCTGATTTCGCGCCATGCTCAGCATGTTTCTGTCGCAAACTGGGCGGCGCGTCACTGGGTAGGTAGTGTTGGTCGTCTTCCGTTTGCTGCAGGCCTGACACCACAGGAAAGACCTTGTGCAACACAAATAAGCAGACGGCGAGGAAGGTTACGATGAAAGGTATCGACGAGAATGCGAGTGCGGTGACTGAGAGGGAGAGATCGCGACCGCGGTGGCCAGGGGCGGAGCATCCGTCGTCGAGGCATTTATCGGGGGGTAACATTGAGATTTATTGCTGGAACCAGCTTAATGGCCCGTGATCACATCTTTGTCTTCAAGAGCTGGTGATGGGAAGATGGGAATTGAGGTGGGGGAATTGAGGGATGCGGATAGAAGTTGACAAATGGCTACAAAGCGCCTGTGAAACAGTGTTCTGATGTTCCGCCGCGGGACCTGCATAGCTACGTATGGCTCTCTTATCGGCTGAGCTACTGTACACAGGGATTTGGAAGATCTATCTGTTCGCAGCTAATAAGGTCCTGCGTTTAGTGGGGGACGGGGCGTGCAGTGAAACTTGTTCATCATTGACTTGGCACTATGTATGAAGCAGACAGCAGCGTGTTTGGGTAATTCGGATGGAGTCGAATACCTCAGCCCCTCCGAAAATTTGAACGTATTAAAATCTTTTAACTAGTTACTCAAGAATTCCAAGGGCTTGGAGTATTTAAGCCAGTTTCCGAATGTTAAGGGTGTGTAGCAAAATTGCTTTGTCTGGTTCCTCTCGAGGAAACAAGTATTGAGAATCCGGGAGTCATAATCTCATGATGTAAGATTACATAGCTCGTCATATGACAGTCAGAACATTCTGCTATTATGTCTCCGGTTTCCCTCGTATTAACATCCACTACATCGATTTAAGCAGCTACAACGAAAACTAGCTGCGAAGCCGTAGCCGGGCAGTACAAACCGCAAGAGGAAATGAAATTGTGGGGGTATTCCGATTGAGCAAGAGCAAATAAACACCAATAAACCATGGACAGAGCCACAGCCGTAGTGTTCCAAACGCCTCCCAAACGCCAGAAACCGTATTTGATCAGTCTGCAACAGAAACAATTGAAGAAACAACCCCCCAAATAATAACACATCGGAAATGGAAAGACCACTCGTGGCTATTTAGTTGACAGAGTATCGAGGTAGAGCCAGGGCAACAGTCAAGTCAAGCGACAAGACCAAAAGCGGAGGACGAGATGGCCGTTGGCAAAGAAAGCCCACTAGTATCGTGATCATCACTCTCGGTACCGCCTTCCGAGCCATCCATATTGAGCAAGGCGAAGCGGTTCTTCAAAGTCTCTGTCTTCTTCTTGGGTGGGATGTTCTCTTGGCGAACATGCATAGGTCTCTCGATAGCAACAGCACACTCATCAGGGTACCAGTCAATCTTGAATCCCTTATAAGGACTATAGGACGTTAGCAGCCAGCCAATTTGATGAGAATTAGTGTACGAACCCGCGACTCATCATACAGGTTCTAGCGAACATTGCTCCATGAACCGAGTTACATGAGATGTGCACATTTTTGTTATCGATGGCGAATTTAACTATTACAAGGTTGTGAATATGTTCCATATCTTCTCTGATCATATCCTCGGTGTGTCTAGGGCTTCTGTTGCGAATGACCAAATTTCTTGTAGCTCCGATACCAATCTTGTTAGAGATGTGGCCAGGCAAGATGAATTGACGGTCATTCCAGCGAATATCGGTCTGTGAAACATGAGCGATGAAATCATCCCTCCAGATGCTGTACTTACTCTCTTTCCACGAATGTAGAGATCGTGCCTCTTAACATAGCGAAAGAACTCTTGTGCAGCTCCCTCCTCCAAGAAAGACACACTAACAGCCCGATCGTTGGTTCGAAGATAGATATCCAAGAGCATGCCTCCCTTGACAACATCCACAACATCCGCATGAGAAGTTCCCTCTGGAAGATTGGTGATTAGAACCGTACGCTTGGCGAATTTGTCGAATTTTTGGCGAGAGGTACGACCAGTGACTTCATGGTTGGGACTGCCTGCATCGCATAATCCATCCTGACCATCTGGAGAGTAGTCAAATTCCTCGCTGCTCATCTGGTGGCTATGGAATCCATTTATCTCTCTTGGGCGAGTATCAACGCGAGGAGTGTAGTTGGAATGACGCCCATATGTGTAGTCTTGTCTGCCCGCAACGTATGTAGATGATGTGTCCTGGTTAGCAAGGATAGCTCCTTGGTTTGAGGCATCCTCAACTGTAGAATAGATAGTGGTGCCGCCGTTCTCATTAGCTGTTGGAGAATCGTCATTGATCAAAACCTGCAGCTATATTTTAGCAATGCATTCTTGGTGTCTGAGGGGCGGTAACCAACTGCAAGAGTCTCTTCGGCAATGCCACCCCTGAACAGATTACGTCGGAGGTTGTCTGTGGGGAGTTAGCTGCCATTGTGCCAGTTGCAGATAGTCCAGAGGACCAGAGGAAGGCTGCAGATGATTTAGCTGTTCTCACCATATTGACGCGCAGCGCTCAACTGAAAAGACGTCAGTTAGCATTTGCTTTTTCAATCAACAGCCCGAGTCACTTACGAGGCTATCATGGTCGGCCTTGGGGATTGTGACAGTAGCACGATCAGTAGGATTTGCAAAGTCCGCTCTAACAATGGTCAACATATGATACCTAGGAATTTGCCCCACACTTTCGGAGTTGTCTGCGGGTCTCTGAGCCCGAAGCTGATCCAGAGATTGCAACTTGATAGGGAAGCGGAAGGGGAGGGGGGAGGGGAGGGTGAGGGGCATGGATACGGGGAGATGGTGCAGTGCATTCATTACATTACCTTCTTAATAGGGTCTCGAAATATGCCTTATCGATCGTTACAGTACTGGTCCCGGTGGCCATGTCGAACACAGCGTATGGAGAGTTTGGAGAAATGCGGATGCGGATGCGGATGCGAAACTGGGGAAGCAACACAGTGCAGTAGCAGTTTCGAATTCATTTCGGAGATAAGTTAATCCGATGAACTTCCATGCGGTAAACTCGAAACTCGAAACACTAATACGGTTCTGGTTACGGTTACGGGTCCGGTTACGGTAACGGCTACCATTCCCGTTACCGTATACGAAGTACCTTCGTATGACAGCGGGCCGGAATATGCAGGGGCGCGGGGGAGACTTGGCTCCTGGGACTCGGTCTCGGTACTGTGTCTTCGTAATCAGCTTCTTTTCTTGCATATGTCCCGTCACCGAAAGTCATTCAATCAATTCCTTACTTCGCCCGCAACTGTCGGGAATATTTCGAGGAGTTCGGACAAGCTATAACTCGACCAGGGAGTTCTCACATTCTGATTCTAGAAGTACTTCAGCCACATAACTAATAACACGATAACACCCTAGCATCGTCAGACGGTAAATACCCAGCCTTCCACAATCTCCCTAGGATGACCAGATGGAACGAGGGAGGATTCTTGAGATTCGTCTGAAATTAACCTTTATTTCTAGTCTGAAGTTTATAATATACCCAGGTACTGCCTACACAGGGTTCGAAGTATTTTCATTTATTTAGGTCTTAAGTGTGTGGTGGTTCAGATGAGTGGGTTATTGATAGAAACCATCGCTGGCCAACACTAGAACAGATGGTTTTCCTTTGTATTCATCTCATGTAAATATCTGGTATTTTCTCGTCCCTTGTATCGTCTTGGGCCATTTCCTCTCCTTTCTCCGACTTCAATCTTCCGACTCTGCCCTGTGCGCCGTTATACTCGACGTGATTAACTGGTTCACTGGCCTAATCCTTAGACCCCTCTCCTTGAATTTGGGCGAATGAAAACCCGGGATAGCAACGAGGAACAGGATTGATTCATCAGATAACTCCTACCGAGGTTGTTAAATCACGGCTTTCTACAGTCTGCTTCAGGGACTAAGCCCGAGAGCAACTTTTTCTTCAGCTGCCCGAGAAACCCACAGTTTTTTTTTTTAATTTTTAATTCTTTTTTTTACAAAAGCTTGTCCTTTGAAGGGAAGAACCACATAGGGCTCACAATCTTCTATTCAATGCTGCAATTTCCATCCTTTTCCCGCTCTCGTAATGTCGAAAGCTCCAGGAAATCCAAGGGACACCGTGATCCTACGAGAACGGTACCACAGCTGACCTCCTTCGTTCATTTAGATGTGGTAATTTGGTACAGCACATTAACATTGCATCTCCGATGACACTCCTAGTTATTTGGTTACTACTTATTAGAGCGTGATTATTTTCTTCTCCACTGCGCGATCATAAGGGAAAAATAACCATGACATTAAGCTGAATAACATTAAGCTGACCTCATTCCTCGAGATGACCAGGATCCTGCTCCCTTCAAGTTGCATATCCCCTCTCTTTGGAGGTCGCTCTTACAGATTTCTAGATCCCTCTACCCCTCTCTACCCCTCATCTCAATCTTCCCATTCCAAGCGTCCACTACTTCCAACTTCCAACTTCCAACTATCTTTTTAGCTATCCTCCTCCTCACACCCTTTTAACTAGAACTCTTTTCCATCACCTCCCAAGAAACTCAGGAGTTCGCTCCACCGGCGCTAGAAATAAGGTTAAGCCAGCCTCTTGGGGTAACACTAACTGCATTGCTGGAAAGCAGTAAGCCTGCAGATGGGAAATGGAGCCGGCCACAATCGCTTGGCAAGAAGTGATTCATATTGTGGGAGAGTTTGTTCGTTCCCTGCGCGAGTATTACTCAACTTAAACCAGTTGGCCTTGTCTGGAAGGTATTCTAACTTTGGCAACTAATTGCTCAGCCGAAAACCCTCGGTTCTGATTGTTGACTGGGTTGTCATCTGGTAAGCTAGACACTGCCGCCCAACTTCGGGCTTATACCAAGCTCCTCTCATCAGACGGAAACACGAAAAGGCTCTTTAGATCTTCGCTACTATCCTCACTATGTCATAGGGTGCGTCTAGTTGTAAGGTGACAAATCAGGTGAGACTCAAACTATAGGGTCCCTTCTTGGAGCTTTAAGTCTCTTGAGACTCTTGTGTCCTTCTTGGAGATTTCCATTCTTATATTACTTGAAAAACATGTACATAGCCTATCTTCCTACTTCCGATCACTTCCCGGAAGGCTCCGGGTGGGTTGATCAGATCCTGCAAGATCTGAAGCTGTCGCCGCCGGTATGCAGATATCCTTTCCCCTTGCCGCAAATTGCTCTGTTCAACGCCCCACGTTATATGAATTGGAATGTTGCATCCGCAATAACGGCATGCAGTTATTGATAGGCAGTGACCATTTGTACAACTTCATAATATGAATAAAAGATAAGGGAAACTGCATCTTGAGAATCACCAGGACCTGGAAGCGGCCCAGAGGAAGAACTTGCCCCTGAGGCTTTCCAACCCGACGCCCATGTTGCCACTGCAGGTAGAGATCTCGCTGGAGTCTTTCGTTTTTATTTTAAAAAGGTTTTTGGTAAATTGTGATGACTCGGCCCCGGAAAGCAGAGACATGTCCAACACAAGCCTAGAGCTGAAAGAAATGGTGACGAGTACCTTTGTATCACCTAATAAGATCTAGATTGGAGAGGCTGAAGGTGTCTCTGCTGATAGGGATGAGGCTGGGAGAAAATTCAACGCCACCCACTGCCGCCAGCTATGGTCCGGCCAGTGACATTCGGAGGCGAAGAGGGTGTTTCATCTATCTGACGTACCTCAATTGCAGAACACGGCTCAAGCCCACGTTTTCCTGCGCCGAACCGGATGGTCTCGTCTTAGTCACTGGGCGAGAAGATCAAGTCAAGGGAAGAGCCCGACAGCTACTGTATCAACATGCAGAGCACTGCGAGGAGCCTCGTCAGACGCAATCGAAATTCGTCCTTGCTGACCATCTGATTAACTCTCATTGGGTGTCTTCTGGAGTCCACGACTCCCGTCAGGATTTCAGGAGCCAGACACATCACCAGTGACACTCCATAGGATACCTCCTTGCTGGTATACTGTATTGCCAAGATGACCACTGATTCACTGAATACCTTTACCTAGTCACCACCATGAAGGTTGTCGTCAGATTTAGATGGTGATACCGCACATACTTTGTACAGACTCTGCAGACTTGTGCCCCCACCATCCAAAACGGGCTTGGTTTGCACTACTCTACAGGAAACTTGAACTCAAATCACCATCTGTGAGGCAACCTGGAAACCTCTCTATCGGGCTTGCGATTGAATGACATCCGTGCTCCCAAACATTTCAAAGTGCCGCAACTGCTAGGTGCCGTCACGACAAACTCTTTTCTCTTGGCCGCAATAACTACAGACAATTTTCTTGAGCATAAAGTTACATACTGCAGTGCGGCATGCCAATCATATGGAGTATGGAAATGAGGAGGCTGTTCGCAATTGAGCGGCCTACTCAACACACTACAACATTTAGGATGACACTAGATGGAATAACCACCGAGGCAAGGCTTTGACTAGCATCAACTGTCCTCCCCAAGCCCCTCTTACTGCAGACGCTTCCTTTATCAAGAAATTACTGTATTGATCTGCAAGCTCAGAGTTGAGTTATGGTTTCATACGCGCGTACTGCTCCCTTCCTTCGCATAACCTCTTTAGAACTCTGGAACGGGGAATTCCCTTGGTGCTTGGCAGCCGTAATCGACGCAAGCCAGCAGCCCAGGCGTCTTCCTGCGCCCTGGCTTCGGGCTGGCACTGATTTTTAAAGCAATTTTTCAACCTGTCCTTTGTTATAGGTCAGCATTTGGCAAATCTAAATTGGCGCTTCATGTTACTCCAGTCGGCATGGAGGCACTTGCAACTCACTCGAAGCTCACTACTTGTGTAGTAGATCCCCGATGAGATGTCGACCTGTCTAGTTCTGGCTCTCCTCACTTCTCCGAGAGATTAAGTGTTAGTTCGTATTCTTGGTAGGAGTATATGATCAAGTTGAATAACCGTTTGCCCCAATCAAGAGTTTGTCGACTATTACTTCGTTCCTCTTCATCCCTGTTTCACATCATGAAGTTCTTCACGAGCTTCGGAGCGTTCGCTCTAGGTATATTGCTCTTTCTTATTCTCCTGGCTCATTGCTGATGAGATATCTAGTGTCCAATTCACTTGCCCAAAATGTTACATATTGCCCTTCAGGTGGGGTTTGCTTTGCTGTCAACATCCCAAGTACAACAGCTTCAAGTGGTTCTGGCGATATTTACTTCCAAATCAGCGGACCATCCACTCTCTCATGGATTGGAATCGGTCAAGGATCGTCGATGAAGAACTCGAATATCTTCATGGTGTACGCAGATTCAGCAGGGACAAATGTCACTCTTTCCCCAAGGTTAGGAATTGGCAACAAAGCTCCAACTTCGGATACTACTGCCGATGTTACACTTCTTGAGGGATCTGGAATCTCCAACAATGTAATGAATGCCAATGTCAGATGTGAGTACAGTCCTCATGCTCGCATATCTGCAATCACTAACTCATCAACAGGCTCCAATTGCAACTCCTGGTCCGGTGGCTCAATGAGCTTCACCGACGCCTCCTCAGAATGGATCTGGGCCTACAAATCCGGCTCCGCAGTGTCATCCGACAGCGCCACTGCAAACCTCGCCCAACACAGTTCCTACGGTGTCACTACCATCAATCTTCAAAACGCAGCTGGCGGCAGCTCTTCGAACCCCTTCCTCGCCACCTCCGCCGCAACGACAACACCAGGCTCTACATCGGGAACCAGCTTCTCAAATTCAACATTAAACTCTTCAGATAACAGTGGAGGCTCGCCACAAGGATCGTCAAACTTCCCGACAATAGTCATGGCCCACGCCATCATGGCCGGTGCCGCCTTTGCTATTCTCTTTCCCTTTGGCGCAATCGGCATCCGCACCCTGAGCTTTCCCGGCCTGGTCTGGGTCCACGCTGGCTGGATGTCTTTCACCTATCTCATCGCCTTGGCTGCCATGGGGTTGGGGATCTGGCTCGCCAAGGAGTCGCAACAACTCGACTCCTCCCACGCCATCATCGGTCTCGTCGTCGTCTGCAGTTTGATTCTCCAGCCGCTATCTGGTTATGCCCACCACACTCTCTACAAGCGTAAGGGCCGTCCTAACGCTGCCACCTACCCACACATCTGGTTTGGCCGAGGCGTCGTCACACTTGGTATTATTAATGGTGGTCTCGGACTGCAACTCTCTAACGATTCTCCCAAGGGAACAATCGCTTATAGCATAGTCGCTGGCTTTATATGGGTTGTCTGGATGGGAGTCAATGTTGTGGCATTCGTAAGAAGCAGGGGCAAGCAGGAGGGCAAGAATGGAGAACAGGTGTTTGGGGCGGAGAAGCAAAATGGGAGTTCAGAGCGGATGCGTTCTGAGGATGAGGCGTTGCAGGTTAGCCCGACGAGGTCAGCGCATAGTGAGAGTGATGAGTGGCCGGTGTTCGCTAACCAGAGGACTACCTATAAATGAGCATTAGATGGGTGATGTGAAATGATAAATGATATGGAATTGGGAAGGAATAAAGGCGTTTGGATAAGAGGGGACGGGACCACCTTTAGGATAAATGGAAGGGGAAAAAGAATCTCGTATAGCTAGGGTTAGGTTTTGATGATAGCGATGATATTATCTAGACTCTAGATTTCTTGGTTGTTACTGGGCAGGTTCTTGTTAAATCATTCAGGGGGCGGATTTTAATCAGGGATTAGAATGAATACCTAGTTGCAGACTTTACATATTCCCTCAATTTATTGTCACTTGTCTTTGCCCTCATGGGATTAGGTGTGCACAGTACTTCAAGTAAGGGATTCTGTAGAAGACTTTCTTCCTTTGAATGTTTGAAGTCACCTAGATTTCCAAGTCCAAGAAAGTGTTGTCAAGCATGTTGGAGAGAAACCCAAGGAGAGAAGGTGGCCGTAGCACTTGCACCACACACCAACAGATGGCCAGTGAATTCATTTTTTAAAATTTCTAGGTTTACTAACTTTCAGGCTCCTTCTCTTTTGTTTAATAACACTTGGGAGCACGGAAGTGATCGAGTGAAATTCTCGGTCACATGACCCACGCAACTCGATAGCCGAATTTTGAGACTTTTGACAACCCCTCCACCATCAGAAGATTACATCTCGTCCGCGATCAACACCAAATCACAAAATGAGCGGTTTCCAAAATGGAGGTGTTCCGGCACGAATGATCGATGATGACTCCGACGTTGAGGAGGAAGCGCTCGCCGCGGATTACAGAGAGCAGGTTCAATATGAGGGCATGGAAGAATTGGAGCAGGTCAACTCGATGAGCATGGCACAGCAAACCGACGATATTCAGTCGAGACTTGCAGCTGCTGCGCAACCTCTGGATTTCTCTGCACCTCTTGAGACCAAGTTTGCCAGTTACGATAACTATTGCAGCTTGTTTCACTTCATCTTGAACTCTGACGGACCCGTGGATCTCGAACCACCTTCGGTGCGTGCCCCGCAGATTCTATAAGTTTCTAATACTGACGGGGATAGTACTACTGGGCTTGGGATGTTATCGACGAGTTCATCTATCAGTTCAACACCTTCTGCTCGTACAGAAACCGTATTGCGCGCGTTGGAAGCAATGAAGAAGAAATCCAGATCCTCCGCGAAGCACCGAATACCTGGGGTTGTTACAGTGTTCTCAATGTCCTATACTCGCTCATTCAAAGGTCTCAGATCAACGAGCAATTGGCAGCCATGAAGCGCAACGAGGAGCCTATGGCAGTCGCTGGTGATTACGGATCCAAGTCCTTGTACCGAATGCTGGGATACTTCTCCATCATCGGTCTCTTGAGAGTCCACTGCTTGTTGGGGGATTTCAGTCTTGCATTGAAGACTCTCGACGATATTGAGCTTAACAAGAAAGCCATGTTCGCCCGCGTTATGGCCGCACACTTTACAACCTATTACTACGTCGGATTCTCCTACATGATGATGCGCAGATATGCAGATGCCATCCGCATGTTCAGTCACATCCTCATCTACGTCTCGAGAACGAAGAACTTCCAAAAGAACGCGCAATACGATTCTATCACTAAGAAGAACGATCAGATGTACGCCCTCATTGCTATCTGCGTGGCTTTCCACCCCACCAGACTTGATGACACCATCCATACTGCTCTTCGTGAGAAGTATGGAGACCAACTCTTAAAGTTGCAACGTGGTGGACCGGAATCCCTCCCAATTTTCGAGGAGCTATTCCGTTCTTCCTGCCCGAAATTCATCTCCCCCACTCCTCCCGATTTTGACAACCCAGAACTCAACGTTGATCCTCTTGAGCACCACTTGGCTATCTTCATGGATGAGGTCAAGACTAACATGTGGAGCCCAACTGTCAAGTCTTACCTTCGTCTTTACACCACAATGGATTTGAAGAAGTTGGCTGGTTTCCTTGACGTCGAGCCGGAAAAGCTAAGGGGTTGGTTGTTGGTGAACAAGCAGAGAAGCAGACAAATTAGGTGGACCGATAATGGACTTTTGGATGGCGAGGTGGTCAACACGAATGATCTTGACTACGCTATGCAAGGGGTAAGAAATTCTCAATCCAAATCTACATGCATGAAACTAACAACTTCCTTAGGATCTAATTCACATCTCTGAGGCTAAGGTTGGACGCAAGCTTGTGGACTGGTACCTTAGAAACCTTGCCCGAACTTATTAGATGGTGCTTTGTTCTCGAGAGTGTAGTGGGTTTGGGAATTGCATGGGAACTGGCGTCATGGAGGTTGAAAAGCGATCCGGCTCATTTGTCGTGCAGGCGGAACGCTAACCTATGTAGATTGGTTGAAATAGCCAGTAGAAGAATCACAAACCACCTGGTCTCTAGAAAAAAGAAAGTACTGCGAAACCTGGTTAATTGACTTACCAGGTGTACAGTAACTTGATTATCTACCTGAAGCCTGTATCCAAAAATCTTGAAATGTTCAGGCCAACTTAAGACATCCAAACCTGTTGGATAACCAGCAGGGCAGAAATACTGCAGCCAGCCTATGTAGTCCATTTACTCATAATCAAGCTATTTTCAATACTCTACCTAGCTACCTACGTCGGCAAGCTGGTTCCTTGGCCGTTCTTTCTGTCCATGGCAGGCTTGCTAAGCATGCAGGTCAGTTACACACAAGGCTATGGCGCGCGGCTGACCAGGTTTTCATTTGGTTCAAGCAAACGCACACCGACAACAGAAAAGCCAACATTTTACATCTTCAAACGAGCGATCTGAAATACCTTATCTCGCTAATCGATTTGACACGCAAGAAGGAATCGAGGTCTGACGAGGAGGCTGACTCCCGGGTACGCTTTGGGAGGGCAATTTTCGGCTCAGTAATCGGCTCAGGGCCTGGATACTCTACTGTACTGTATTCGGGTTTGACTTCTATTCCTGCCCGACCAAACAAACACAACCTACCCAGGTAATGGGAACCCAATAACATCAGCCTGCGACAGCTGAAGCTGCTCACACCCATTAAGATCTCCATTACGATCTCGACGCCTCTGCGATGGACCCTTTAGCCACCCCGAAAGCTGTCCCCTCGGATGGCCCAACTCCTCCCATCTCCCCATTAAACCTTCAGCAACGCAGCGAGCCATCCTTCAGCACTCCCCGACTCGACCCAATTGTCGAACATGTCAAGGCAGATTACAGTCTGCCAGGGCTGCCAGGCCGCTCGCGCGTCTCCTCCGTCTCCAGCATATCTTTCAAGTCCAATGGCAGACCTGCCCCGACAACTCTGCAACCAAGGGCAAGGTTTACCTCGCGGATCAGAGAACCATCGCCTCCACCAGCACCGTGAGTACCTCTCCCCTGCGCAGCTTTCAAGACACAAGAGAACAAGATCAAGGGATATCTGTGGTTTGGGGACTCGGTCTTCGTTATTCCGGCCGGAGAGCTGGCCAAGTCCGACAGCCTCATCCGCTCCATCAGCCTTGGTTCGCTACTGTAGTACTGGAGGTGCGGGTGACACTCCCCCACCTTCCCAAAGCCGCGGATCCTATAAAATCCCGCTACACCTGTTCGGTTCTTTTCACGTCTTGTACCTTTCATATTAGCTATTGCTGCTTCCATGCATTTTGAATATTCTCTTTTTTGTAGTATAGGATGACGCTGACGGGAGATTCTATTCACAGTCGGTTCCAACATCATGTCTCATTCGATAATTTTGCCGGCGGGGAGCCTACAGACAAGAATACCATCTCATTTACGCTGAATGTGAAGCATAGGGGATACCAGTTTAAGCGCAGATCAAGGACGTTTATGGTGGGCATTGACGAGAATGACTATTCGGATATTGCGCTCAGGTGGATGCTGGATGAGTTGGTGGATGATGGAGATGAGATTGTTTGCCTCAGAGTCGTGGATAAGGATGCGAAGGTTGTGAACCCGCAGAATGTGACGAGTAGGAGCTATCAGAAAGAGGCGAAGGACCTACTGGAGAGGATACAAGCCAAGAATGATGATAACAGGGCGATCAGCATTGTGTTGGAGTTTGCCGTTGGCAAGCTACATGCGACTTTCCAGAGGATGGTATGTTTATTTTGCAAGACGAGTCCTGGTCTGAGCCCTTGCTAACGTCTAAACCTGGCAGATCCAAATCTATGAGCCAGCAATGCTCATCGTTGGCACACGAGGACGAAGTCTGGGAGGGTTTCAAGGGCTCATGTCGAATCGAAATTCATTCTCGAAATGGTGTCTCCAGTACTCCCCAGTACCTGTCGTTGTTGTACGCCCGACGGAGAAGAGAGAAAAAAAGAAGAATAAGCGGAGTGCAGACCCGGGCCGGCAAGGTTATGCACAAATATTGAAGGACAGCGGGGTTATGGAGCACGAGACGGCGAGCCGATCAACCATTAATCTACTCGAACCGTCCAACAACCAAGACGCCGAAGCCCATGCTGTCGCAGCAGCACTAGGGTTACCTGCTGCATTTGACCCCACCTTAAAGCCGATCCCACTGGAGGGACATAAACTACGAAAGGTCGAGTCAAATAAGAGCGATGTTACCAGCGCCTCTCAAGGGAGCGTATCACCCGAATCCCGACCTACAAGCCCAACAGTTGTTCTGAAGAGTCCAAAACTCGCACAGGCTGAGAGTCCTAATGCTAGTGGTGAGGAATCAAGTGAGGGCGAGGAGGAAGATGAGGGAGAGTTCGAGGTTACGGATGGGAGAGCGCTGTTGGGTCATGATGGAGAGGGAGATATGTCAGAGATAGAAAAGAAGAAAAAGTTATATGCCATGGAAGCCGGAGAAGCAGCAGCATTGCAGGCGAAGGGAAGGAAGGCCAGCGTTGGAAGCCATGACAGCTCTGAGTCGACACCTGGTGGGCCGCCTGCTGCTGATGCTGAAGACGAAGAAGACGAATGATGAGATGATGGTTCCTGGACTTGCATTTTTGGGCAGAAAGACATCATGGGAGATCTTGCTCTTTGCATGTGGACTTTAAGATACCACTTTGCGGGCGTAGCGAACTAGTTGGCTCTGTTTAGCGATTCGAGCATAGGAATGGGAATGGCCATGGGCGGATCCGACGGTTTTAATACTCAGGATGGCAAGTCATCTTTCAGCGGTAAAACATAAAAAATCGGAAAACTTTTTCTCTTGAACTATGTCAAGGAAACCTTGCCACAGAATTCAAACTCCTTCATACTGCATGGCCAGCAGTTCTGGTCTTTGATGTCTTGCCCAAGCCTGGATTTCATGAAACTAGCGGGCTGTACCTCAGGCTGTTAACTCGTAAAGCCTTATTTTTATTTTAAGCTTGACTAACTAACTCCGTGGTGGACAGGAAAAAAGCACTTTCATGTTTCAGACGATACGAAATAATAATAGGGTGACTAACTTACTTGTCTAACCCTTTCCCATGGGCGATTCCGAGAACTCAAGTATCACAAAACCCTAAAATCTCTCCACAACGCCTTGTCAGTACTCGGTCTAGCTTCGATATTCCAACAATCTCCAACTTCCAAGGGACAAGTTTCATCTTACTGTACTGTACCAACTCGCACTGACCCTCCTATTTTGTACGTAGGACCGGATATCTTGGCAACAAGGCTCACGCCCCAGAGGCCAGGGGAAATCAAGCAGTCCCCTGAGACATCTGGTCAGCTTACGATCTGCGGTATCCCATTGGTGTACTGTATCCCCAGCGGCAAGATAAAGTCGGTACTAGGGGGCGCTCTTGAGCCGTTGCTGATTCGGCGAGGGTCCTCACGTATATAGCGGAGTGAGAGAGGAGTGCAGAGGATCTGCAGCATTTGGAGAAATGCCGTAATTGAGTCGACCCTCTCTCTGTAACCTCATGGCTGTCATGGGAAACAGCAACATGCATGCGCCGCCTCCTGTGCCTTGCGGGTGCGGCTGGAGGGCTGTGGCTTCTTCAAGATGGGTGCCCGGCCGGAAACATCTTTTGTCTGGTAATGACCAGCGTCTTTCCTCTATCCAGTTCTACTCTTCTCTGATTGTTCTTTTTCCTTCACTGAAGTCTATCTTTTGAGTGAGAGTCATTAGCCTAGAAGGTTTTGAGCAACGATGGCGAACTTTAATACGAATAGCTATTACCAGTTGACGGTCAAGTCGAGTCCAGGGCAAGCGATGGATGGCAGTGTGCTTTTTAACGCGGGTGCTGGGAGTGTGTTTTTTGCGACGACGAACGCGACTTTTGTGGAGCAGATGTGGCAGATCTTTCCGTATAATTCGAGTTATTACCTTCTTCGCACCAAAGGTAAGAGGATGGAATGCCTTAATTCAGTTCCATCAATCACAGTCTGACTTCGAGAAATAGGTTCTGGCAGTCAAGGATACTTGAATGTTTACGCCAGCAGCACCGAGACCACACCAGGCCAAACTATTCCTGCCATGTTCAACACGACGCTGTCGAACCCCTCGATGTTCTGGTCTATTGAACCCTGGGGAGATGGAACTTTCTACTTGAGTAATGCGGCGAATGGGACGGCGTGGAGATTGCAGAATAAGGATAATTCGCTGATGGCTATGAGTTCAAACATTACGGGACAACAAGCTAGGATGGCATTTAGCTTTGCTCAACAAGGGTCGATTAATGATGTGCGGTTTTCGAGTGTAATTGTGCCCGCGAGCCTTGGGGGGTCTTCCACAACTAGTAGTACGACTTCGTCTGCCACCACGGCGACGACGACTGGGATGGGTACTGGGACTGGAACTGGGCTTGCGGCTTCGACGAATACCAACTCGACACTCCCGTCTTCGACTGCTTCAGCGGGTCTTTCTCCTGGCGCAGCAGCTGGAATCGGCGCTGGTGTTGCGGCTGTTGCTATTCTTATTGTTGTTGCTTTTGGGTTCTGGTTCTTCCGAAGGAGGAGAAACAGAGCACCTGATTATGCGGCTGCGGGAATGGCGGCCAAGAAACAGGACCCGAATCAGACATGGACGGGGTTTTCAAGTCAGGCTGCAACAGAAGCGGTGAACGAGTATAAGACACCGCAGGAGTTGGGAGCCGATCATGGGGTGGTAGAGGCGGATGGGCATTATGTGAATAAGAACGCCGCGGCGGTTGAGGCGGATAGCATGATGCAGAGTGCGGAGTTAGATGGTGCGAGTTATGTTGGTCACCAAGGCAGAACTGGAGGTGCACCGAAGGGTCTCATGCAAAATCGGTAGAGAGATCAATTTCGGATGGCTGAAGACAGCCGTGCTAGGGGTCTGAGGATGTTTTGGGGAAGGCTGACCTAGCTCTCTCACTTCACACCCCGATATCTTCAAGTTCACTCTCATAGTAGCGGTGGGAAATGAGCGACTTGGAGAAACGAGTCGAAAGAGAGATCGGAGGATAAAGGTGGGAGCAGCGGGATGAGAGCGTCATTCATGCCAAGAAATGGAGAGAATCCCGCTGGAAGAAAGAAAGGAGATGTCTCGAGGGTGGTTCTTGTATGTCAGACTTGATCCCACCCCGCCTCGCCACGACCATTCTCCAGTCATGCAAATCCGGGGATTTGATCGGCTGCAGGTCTCCCTACTACACCGGATGGCCAGAGTACAACGCAACGACATGTACCAATATCGCGGCTTTTTGGAGCAATCTCCATATGCAAGAAGTCAACGTAAAACAGCCTTATATGGCTATCACATGAGCATGTTTTAAACGAGCTGATTTTATATATCACTAGCTATTGTCCTCACTAGGAGGCAATACATAACCTACACACAATTTAATACACAAGATTACACACATTGCTCCATATTCAACACACCTCCTCACCCTATCTCAACCCTCCTCTTTACCCCTTTGGATCCGCTCTCAAACATAGTTCCAATCCCAGTCCCAATCCCAAATTCACTCCATTAATCAGCCCTACATCACCCAACCTAGCCCCGTGAATCCTTCCCCTCACCACCCAACAAAACTACCCCTCCTCTTACTCTACACGCCTTGATACCCCTTAACAGCCTCCACAGTCAGTAAATAAGCCACAGCAGTTGTTGTAAACTCTAGCTCCTGCCATCTACAGGGAGAGTGAAAATGTGGCTGATTTTGATGTGCTGCTATCCCTGTTGCAATGCTTCTCTTGGTTGATGATCTTGCTTTATATAAAGAGTTTAAGTCCGTGCACCCCCATATGGGCCACCCAAAATAAGCGAGTACTACCAACTAAGAATATATATAATTAAATAACTACTCAATTTCAATATAATCCAGAGTAGAATTAGAGTAGTCAGACTCTTTATTATTATTCCCTTTAATTATAGCTTCACCTATAGCTATTTGAGTTCGCTATATATTAGTAATATTAGCAAACTTGGAATTTAGACTTATTTTGACTTTTATCCGTTTCCTTAGCCTAGCTTTCTCTAATTAAACTTCTAGAGACTA
>JAPZPB010000305.1:0-48763 GCA_037952635.1 Bryoglossum gracile | reverse complement strand
GCCGGACAGAGTATCAACATAGTGAGGCGTCTGAAGGTTTTTTGGGGGGGGGGGAGGGGGGTTTGCTGCGAAGGGGAGGGGGAGAACTGTCTAATGCAACGATAACTGGGATGCTAACGAATGCGCAAGCTGCGATCCAGCTCAGGCTTTTCCCCTCCGTCGTTGCATCTTGTTTGCTTGCTCTCATACGCAGATGATGGCCGCTGCATCAATAACAAATTACGAGCCGTGGTAGAGGCGATATCATGCTATCCAATCGCCGAAACACATAAGTCTATATATCTGTGTCTTCACAACTCGTAAACGTGAGCACCCACACCCTGTTGCGTTGAATGCGTGTCCGCCGGTGCTTCGTGTAGCTGTGGCAATATAGGAACTACTCTCATCGGCTTGTGATCTACCGGCCTTCTTGCGTCCATCGAGGAAGTACCCGACAGCGAGTCCTGCAGCGAGGGCCACAAATCCAACACCAACACCAACACCAAGTCCCGTCTTGGCTGTGTGATGCTCAGGCCCCCTCCCGATGGTTCTGCTGCTGTTGTGGAAGTGGATGCTGAAGGTGAGGAGGTTGGGCTGCTTGGGGATGCTGGTGGTGATGAGGTACTTGATAGGGTCGAAGTGATGCTGGTGCTGAATGTCGACGACGCTGACGACGTCCTGCTGGAGCTTGAGCTGGGCATTTCAGGATTAAATACACAAGAAAAATCATCCTGGAGCACGTTGCGAGGTATGAACCGGTGGAGGAGACGCCGAGGATCCCCGGCAGGTTCATGCACGTCACTCACACATGACCGGAAATCAAGCTCTTCACCTCGTGGGCACATTTAATCTCATTGGAATTCTTTTCTTCGCCATTAAGAAAAGCGCTTGTACTGTTATCCCTTATGCTATACCAAGTGCCCACTCAGGTCCTTCTGTTACTCGTAACACGATGACTTGACGCACTCGCCCAACCTACGAACAGATCAACACTCTACCAGATCGCCATTACACATCTCAGCAGTGCATTTCGTCCTTCCCCTCCTTCACCATGTGCTTGCTGCACATATGCACCGATTCAAACAGGTCCTCTTTCGTTACTGGACTACATTTAACGTTTGTGCCTCGACGCTCCTCGCACTGTTTGAACTCCTCCGGCTTCATGCACCCGCAGGTGTACTTGCGGTAGTACTGGATGCACATAGTGGCTGAGGTGCGGTGTCGCGTTGTGTCGTGACTCTGCAGTGTAATGAGGCTCAGGGGGGGTGAGGAATGCGTCTACGTCGAGACTCCGGGGTCAGTATATGCAACTCAAGAGCAGAGCGGACATCGGCCAAAAGCCGTTTTGTAGTGAGGCAGTTCAACTTACCTATATAATCAGAGACACTAGAACGAAATAGTGGGGGCAGGGGCTGCAGTGCAGCACAGAGATACAGAGGATGTTGTCTGGGTAATTTACTTTTGCTTTCGAGGGCAGCTGTTCTCCACTGGTATAGTGCTCCTTTTTAAGCAAGTCGCGATCTTCTTGATACTTATGTATCTACCGGTCTTATATTCTGAATGGCTTCCTGCTGACATAGCGCGCGGTTGCCTGAAGGTGATGCATATCTTGCATGTTTATATATACTATTAAGTACTTATTCGCTAATATAAGCGCCCTTAGGTGAGGCTACTTGGTCCGGGCCCGGCCGTTGCGTTGGCCGGATCTGGTTGTGCTAGAATAACGGGTGGTTCGTAACTTCGTAAGGTACTGTAGGTGTGTGACTAGCCAGATGGCTTGTTAGCAAGCGCGCCGTCCTGTACAAAAGATTGATATTTTCCAATTTCTTTCAGTAGTAGGATTACCATATTCAACGCCATAACGCGTACCGTACTGTACAGTACACGCACACTTCTCTTTCCCAGGGCTTTTCCGCCGCCGAAGCACGACATTGCCTCCATTGTCTTGCGCTCCTCTCCCTCCCCTATTCTAGCTCGGCGAATCTTCTGGTTCCTGGGTTCCTAAGTGATCACACCCGCAAATCTGTGCCGCTGTTTCAAGGAGTCAAGCTACATGGCTACATAGCCGCCGTTTGCATCCGGGGGACTCTTTTGCCAATCCCGCAGTCGTCTCACTCTCCTCTCCTGTCGTCTATAATCTCGGCGCTGCTTTCCGCCATGACCGTTGCTAAACCAAAGAACTCCAACGTCCGGCTCCTCGCGTGTCTCGTCAACGAGGACGACACGGACCACAGCGATTACCGTTTCCTTGTTGATAGTCAAGACGTCAAATACGTAACTATAGCACCAGGAACGTTTTGCGGGGCTGAGGATCACCGCACCTTTGAGCCCATCCTGCTTAGCGAACTCCTTCCACCTTTTCCAATCGGGGATTAGAACAAAAGCCATGTAGCAAAGGACTCCAAAACAAGTAAAGTTACCTTCGTCAAGACGGAGACAGTATACCTTGCTGGGGTGGAGAACATCTGGCATCCTGTGAAGCTAAACGAGTTGGATATCACGCAGCAAGATCGAGTGAGGCAACGAGTCCACACTTCAACACATCCCGAACTCAATGACGGCAAACCCGTACTTATTAAGCTTGCCGTCTGGCCTTGGGAAATTACAACCCTCGAGATTGGGATTACTGCCTATCAACGGATTAATGACAGCGGTATCGGCCCCAAGTTCCTCAGCCATCTTACCGAGGGCAAAAACGGGCGTGTACAGAATGCAGCGTCAACTTTGAGGACTTCAACACGGCGTGTTGCGTGAAACCATGATTTTATTCTTGGCTTGTAAACGGTTGCACTCTCCTACTAGTCCAGGACAATAGCCCGGAAACTGTGAGTGGGGTTAGTTGTTGTAGGTCACAGGTTAAGGATTGCAAATAGATGCTAAATTCCAGCCTTGGAGAGTTTTCAGCCCCGTAGCTTGTATACCTAGGGTAGATAAACGTCTAGTAGAAGAGATTGTACGGTTTAGCTTACAAGCAGTTAGCTGACCCCTAAAAAAAAAAGCCGCTAAACCCTTTGGAAAGAGTAATTCCCTCAACGTTATACTATATATAAAATAACACACGAATTTATAATTATTTCATATAATTGCAAATTGTTACAAAGAGAAGCAGTGCCAATCTCTTGTTTGATTATCGCACTGGCGATATTCTTAGTTATAACGAGAGGCCCTGGGGACAAGAGACCGCTATTTCTTGAATCAACTGTGACGGTCTTATTATCTCCATCTCCTGTGTGTGGAACTTTCTCCTTGCTAGTTTCAGCCGAGATCTACTTGATGCACAGTATATGTAGGTTAGTCATTAGTAGGAATCTTTTGCATCCCTGCTATCTCCTAACTCCAATCTT
This sequence comes from Bryoglossum gracile, assembly GCA_037952635.1. Classification (NCBI taxonomy): domain Eukaryota; kingdom Fungi; phylum Ascomycota; class Leotiomycetes; order Helotiales; family Bryoglossaceae; genus Bryoglossum; species Bryoglossum gracile. The sequence continues at coordinate 45,440 of JAPZPB010000305.1, read as the reverse complement.
GGTGAACCCTATGGGTCATCCTAAGAATTCAGGGGGCTCGCTTAGCTTAATAGATGTTCATCCAGTGGAACACTTGATTGTCTCCTTGAGGTCTTGGATAGCAAGCTCTATACTCTTCACGCTGGACAGCTGGTGAACCTGTATCGTGAATATTAGGCGGTACTACGCAAAAAGAGGAAGGGCGCTCAGAGTTGTGGGATTTGAAGTCGATCGAAGAGTGTGATGTAATGCGGAGGTGATAATATATCGCCAGCGAATTAATACTCGCGATAATCTATAAACAAGGAACGGGGAAAAATGCATAGGATGTTGCCCACTGGTTTAATCTAGTAGTAAACACTCAATCATTAGATGCCCCGTTCCAGAGAATCCCAAGAGTCGTAATTCTCCCATCCCGATTCCGACGCCCGGCCCTGCGTCCAGAAATGCTAGGACTATGGTAGTTGTCAAATCGTATCTATCTTGTGTTGAGAGAGAGAAAAGGTTTGTACTATTACCGCCCTTCTCACACTCCCATTTATCTGCAGGAGCCCAATGTTGCTGGCACGAGAAGAACACTGGAGATCATGATCATAGTGCTTTACGGAATTGGTGGCATCTCAGTAACTACTTGACCGCTATCAAGCTTGAGCGAGAGCAAACAGAGACCTCGGCTCTTAAAGTTATGTTCAGTGGTGATGGTAGTCCAACCATATATATGTAACGTATCTGGTCAGTTCTATATTTTCTCTATCAGCGTTCTTTCTCACTACTTTGCAAACAAGTCAAGCAGAGATAGGGCTAGAAATCTCGCCAATGCTGCTAGTTTATTCTTTGGAACACAACTGATCACGTTCTATGGGCAGGCTCTCCTTCAATGGGTTGGCGCTGGCAGCCATCAGAACCAGGATCCTAATCGCAAAGGCCCTGAGCATGCCCATCCTGCCCCACGTTGAAAGGCCGCCAATCCTCTGCTGGGGTGCAGCATTAAGGCAGACTTAAAATCTGACGGGGTGTAAATTACTAATAAGCTTCTTTCCAGACCCTTATTACTCTGATGTACAAATACACGGGTCTTGCAAATTTCAGAGTCTAGTGGGGTTCTGTTGTGGTCCTCATTCTGTTCAACATCGTCACTAGGTCCACTCGGTTTTGGCTGGGTACGTGAAGATTTCTACATTCGAAAATGGAGAATTAATTATAGAATTCAGGTAACCTTCTTGTACGCTGTAGAAATCCCTCTGCTCTAGTATCGAGGTCAGGTGTAGAAGGTTCGAATTTGGTCTTTTGATTCATCGCTTTCCTAGCCGTCTATTTTAGTAGACGGAATTCCGATAAGACTCCTCCTATTTAAATTTAGTTCTGTATTGGTGAAGGAATCGTGACAGTTCTATCGTGGGCCTTGTCGTTGAGAGTAAGCGGAAGCATTCAAACCTCTTTTCAAGGCACTTCATTTCTGTAAATAATAAGCTGACTTTAAACCTTTAATTAGCCAAAGATCTTATGTTTGAAGAAAAATCGATTTGCTGTGGGCTGATGAGGAATTCAAGAATACCCATAGAGACTTGCAAATCCTCCACGGAGCTGCCCCTGGTGCCAAATAGGGAGGTTCGGATGCGGACCTTGAGAAGCAATGGAAAAGGGTCCCAAATACTTGGGAGAAACAATAAATCAGAGTCTCTCAGATCAGGTATGTTGCTAGAAGGATTTAGGGTAAAGTAATTGTTACAAGTTTCCGGAGAAGTTGGAAGTGCCCGGCTGTAATCGGAGGAGAGGAGGGGTTGCTCGGTTCTCTTGGCACTTCATCACTAGTCTCAACTCTTCGACTTTCACAATCTTTTTCGTAAAGATTCAGCTCCTTTCAAGTAAGTTGACCAATTCTTGAAACCGAATGACTCAACTTCTTTTCAACCGCCTTCGGAAATAGATCAGCACCAAAGCTACCCCAGGGATAGCCGTGGCCTGGAAAAGCTTGCTGTGCTACGCCGCAACGGTGCTTTCACCCTGCGCCCACCTACTTTTTCAAAAATAACGTCGGCCTCAATTGGTCACAATCAAGCTATGCTGAGATTCTGGTTGGCCAGCGCGATAACCGTTGAGGTTCCTCGGAAGTTGGAGCAAACAGTCGTGAGTGTGAAGAAGGCTGTGCCGCTCGCCGTGAATCGATATTTCAAATTTCGTTCTAGAATGTGAGGGATCTAGCATTTGATCGCATGAGCGTCACAGAATTTTTCGAAAGTGGGCGCGAGGAATTTCGAAGTCCTCGAGGTGACTATGGCTTCGATGAATGCGCCTTTGGTTGAGAGTTCAGGTTCGGTTTCTGCAAGAAACCCATTCCGGAGGTCGCAACTAGGCACGAGTCTGAAATACACGATAAGTGGAAGGGATGAGGTGATTGATGGGAAGAGGTATGAGATCTATCAGAGGATATTCGAGGATGGAAATGGAGCGAATGATTTTATCACAGGTATTTCCCTTCGCGCCTAGTGTAGCGCATGTTAGTTAACATTGGCATAGAGGAGGCGGCGGCGAAAATTGCTCAACTCTCTGGGTTTGATGAGGAGCTCCTTGCAGATCTGTGGGATCATGTATGTATTCCTACTCTCGCAAGGTCGGATTGTATTGATCTCTTCAGGCTCTCAAGGCAGCGTACACGTACTCGTATGCGCTAGGAGGCCAGATGTCACAGGCTGGCTGCTTACAAAAGAATGAGTTCTTCATCATCCTAGGGGAGATTCAATTCAAGCTTGATATCTCACCGGAAGTCTTGAATGAGAAGTATATGAGTACTGGCTCGATTCAACGCATGAGAAGAAGCCCGTTTAATCGGAGGTCTGTAACGCTTGATGCCATGGCTTTGCCGACGGAAGTTCGCTCAGATGAGGGGTCGATGTTGGGAAATGAAACTGGAAATGAGTCGAGGACGAGCGAGGGCCTGAAGTTGGAGGAACTCGGAGATGAGGACTCAAAACCAGCGGACGGATACTTGGAGTACATTGGGAATTTTGGCCGCCCATTTCTTCCTTTCACCCCGACCACAATGGATGCACCAAAGGAGGCCGCCGGATCCACGAGTGTGGAGGAGGCCAGCATAGTATCAAACGAAGACCCATTCAAGGACGTCGACCAAGACCTTGAAGATGATAATCTCTACTCAGCAGATTCGGATCAAGAAGAACGAGTCGCTAGACTTGCTTCAGTGGTTGATACAAGGGTGAAGGCAGCTGAGATGGAAGAGAAGCAGCTTGTCAGTCCGACATCGATCAAACCTGCTTTCGTGCCACTACTAGATTCCGTTCCGACACGAGATACAAATGTATCGAGTATCAGCACTTCGCCAAATCTACTACCGTCCGAGCATCGGCGCCCTAGCTCACCCATTTCGTCCCTTATTGCTCCTGAAATCCATGAAGCCGAAGCACCTTCAAACTCAAGCGATGAATTGGCGATCCAGCGTCTCAATGATCTGGGAAATAAATTGAAGAAACGAGAAGCGGTAGGAAAAGAAAAGTCGGAGAAGAGCCCACTATCATTTGGTCTGTCATTCAAAAAGATCCGGAAGGGGGATTTCTCCAAACTCAAGCCGATAGTAGAAGAGAAAGCTAAGAGCGGATTCGCACTACCACTTTTGTCTCAGATCTTGCAAGAAGCCGTCACGGAAGGCAATGCCTTGCTTGTGGCATCCCTTTTCAAGCTAGGAGCAGATCCGAATTTCTCCTCAGTTGTGAAGAAGACATATCACAACATTCTGGACTATGCGGCCAGCGCAAAAAATACAGTCATCGTTGACCAGTTTCTCGCCGCGGGTGCCGACAAGATCTCCATTGACAATGCAGTCATAACTAGCTACTTCACTTGCTCTCTTGAAATAGCCATGAAATTAGTTCCGCTGGCCGACTTCTACCACCTGCGCCCAGCCTCATCATCCTTGATGCTTTCGCCTGTCGAAGAATCAACATCAGCGTCCTCCCTCGGCCATGTATTGAAAGATGCTTCAATGCCGGCACGGTTTCGGGCAAAGCTTCTCGATTGCTTCATGTCCCAGAAAAATTTTGATGGTAACAGGATCGTCCTCAGAACTTACGACAGCGTAAACGCTCGTCTCTTCGAGTTTACTTCTCTCTCCCTCCTCGTCAACCGCCTTGATCTCGACCAGCTCCAGAAGATACCTGAGCGCCCATTATTAATCTCAGCCGTGCCAAGCAACAGTCGGATTCAACGTCCCAGACCGATGCAGAGTCTCCGCTTCCACAGCTGGACAAAGAACCCAGTCGCCGCAATTGCCATTCTTCAACTGCTGGCTATTGACGCCTTTCAAGCCGAATTCAATAGGTCGTCATACTGGCCTGGTGAAGGCCCGATGTCTCCTCTGGGATGTGCTGTTTCTGCAAATGCCATTGAAGGGATATGCTTCCTGCTCGACCGCAACGCTGAGCCTGAGTGCATCGTCTATCGGTCTCACCAGGACGGGAAAATCGGCGAGCCTTTCACGGCTCTTGGAGTAGCAGCTGCGAATGGTAGCGTTGAGAGTTGTAAAGCGTTGGTTGATGCAGGAGCAGTCCCTTGGCGTGCAAGCGAAAAGGGGACAGTTCCTGTGACCCCGCTATACATTGCCTGTCGGTGTGGACACTTGGAAGCAGTCAAATACCTAGTCTCACTAGATGTCGAGCGCAGCGGACTGGGTGATTGCCTCAATGCTTCTGTGAAGGGCGATTCTTCCGAGATAGTCGATATTCTCTTACGCAATGGTGGCGCAACATTCATCGAGCCCGAAACCTGGACAATTCTCATGCGCCGGAAGCCTGCTCCTCTCGAACGCACCAACTACCTCAAGATAATCGACCTTCTCCTCGAGAAAAACAGCACCATCCAAGAAGAAGCCGTTCTCTGCGCAATTGAAAACGGAAACTTTGCAGCTTTGAGCAAGATGTTGGAGAAGCGGAAAGGGTGTCTGAACTTTGATCCGAATGGGCTGTTTGCGAATTGGAGATGGGTGACGGGGAAGGGGAAGGATTCAAGAGATAGAAATTGTGCGCACTTCGCAGTGCAGCTGGATAAGAGGGACTTTGTAGCTCTCCTGGATGGTTATGGGTGGCAGCCGATGATTGGAGGGAGGGTAGATCTTCTAGGGAAGTGGGCTTAGCGAGGTGAAAAGGAGGCGATTTTGAGATACCCTTTCTCCGAGTAGTGTAGCACTCTCCCACCGCTCTGAAAGGAGCTTAAGATATTGAGGCCGCCTCTCTGCCAAAGATTAGAGACAAGATGAGAGTATCTCAGCCGATGCCGAGCTAGTGATGTAAGCCAGCTCGTTATTTACGATATGGTTTCCCAGCCACAATGTATTCCTAACTTGGAACTCCTTTCAACCCATTCTGAAATAGCACGCATTTATATACTGTCAACCTTTCCAACATCCCCCTTGGCAGAAGTGTCAATAATGATCTTCCACTCCGGGTTGAGCTAGTCCCCAGACCCGCAAATCTTAAAATCCTGGCGCCGGGCGAGCGGTTCCACGACCACTAAACACCACTTAAAGAAGAGAAAAGATGTTCTGTATCGCCAGTCGAATTCATTTAGGAGCTCTTTCGTTCTGTTGCACTCTCAAAGGTCCACAAATCAGGCAAAATGAATTGCACCGGATCCCACCCCTTAATCTCGTCGGCAAAGGCAATTCCTCTCCCTCCCTTCTATTCCTTCTGTGCTACTAATAAACAACAGTTGCATTAGTAACCTCTGCTTCCACTCCCACCGGTGCAGTTATTTGTCGTGAGCTCCTAAACAGCAATGCCCTTGTCCTGGGAATCGATAACAAGACTGCTCATCCCACGACGAACGCCCACAGAGGATCGCACTTCCAGTTCTTTCAGTACCTAGGAGATGATGGGCTACAAGGCAAGGGAGAAGAGGTACTAAGGCGCGTGAGCAGTTATTTTGCAAAAGATCAGGTGGACTATCTGATCGACGTCATGGATGAAGTAGGGGATGGGCAGGGGAAGATTGGGGATTTGTGGGAGGTTGTACAAGGCATGGGAGAGAGGGGCGAGGGGCTAGTTTGGGTGTTTTGGTGGATGAGAAGAGAGAGGAGGAAAATTTGAGTTGCTGAAGAATGAGATTTTATTTAAGGTAATTCCAAGTATCTGAGTACTTACTTAGACTAATTCCCAAGCCAAGACTACGGAGATGAAGGAGAAGCTCGGTCCAGCGACTGAAAAGGGAGTTCGGTTCAACGTAATCACACCCCGCGGTCTGTCTGCCAGGAAACCCTTCAATAAATAAATGAAGTGCTTGGCTGACTACTTGATAGATATGAAAGCAAAACCAATGGAAAAGTCTGGGGTGGAATTGGCCATTCAAGAACACGTGAAAGCCCATGCGGAGAAGAGGTGACCCGAACTTCCCACACATTTGAAGAACGGACTGACTCTCATTGGCAGATCAAAGGAATGCTACTCTCCAGACTATGCAAGAGATCTGGGAAATTCAGCACTGTTCCTTTGCACCAGTGCCGGGGAAGACGTAAATAGAGCCATCATTGGAACAAACGGTAATATTTCTTACATGTAATAGCAGAGAATAGTCAGTCAGTGATACAGTACAAACCGCCCAACTTGCATCTTTGGATTCAACATGATCATGAAGAAAATTCGAAAATATTCTTCAACAATAGAGAATCCTCGGAGACTCGGAGAGTGGTTCGTCAACTTGTGTGCAAGTGGCTTGATGATGTTCCTCGGGATGGAATCCCCCTCACTCCCAAGTGCCACAATCGTGGAATGGAGGTTTTGAGGCACTCCCGCGAGCTTTTTCTTATACAATATTAAATTGGAATGCTAGATTCATATCTGTATTAAGACCGCAAAACAGGTTCAAAAACGTCAAGAACGGCAAATGCTGCGATCTGACCAATTCCACCAATTCCCATGCCAGGTTGAGAATTTGATTCAATCCATAACCTTTGTATCATTTGCGTAAGGATAATAAAATGTAAAAACGGAAGTAATGCAGTCAGAGGAGGTCTGGTGATCAAAGTTGAATAATTTGCAGGGAAGACTCAAGATTCTTCCTACTCGTTTCTCGTCCAAATCAAAGCAATTTCATACTACTTTATGGCTAGTTAGTTCTCTGAGCGGTACTCCATGGTATTTCATGTAGATTTGTGTGTCATATCTTCTGCTTTGATGAGACTTATAAGGGTTTCATCATCATGGGTCCAAGGTCCCCAAACTAATCGTGTCCACCGCGTCCTAATGACTCCTCCGCAACTGATCTCATCCTTCCACGCTTCTAAGTCCCTCGTCGTCCAGTACTAGCTTTGCTGCGTTGAACTCCCCTGAAGTTGGCAGTTCCACGTGAACGTTAGATACGGTCGCCATACCCATCTGAACCTCCTCTTCCGCAACTAACTCTAGTACATGTCCTCCAGCAGTCCTATCATCATTGATGAAGTGAAGATGCTCCCCGGCAACTGAGAACCCATGCCATGACTCCGGCGACCTCATTCCAACTATGGTCCCATCAACATCCACAAAAGTGTTGACATGCTGCTTCTTTGCAAGTTCAAACAGTTTCTGACCTTTGTATTCCTGCCCCTCGACAGTTCGAGCCTTGATCCGCTTGAAACGCCCAGTGATTCGATAGGTCATGAATAGATTGTTCGATTGGTTGTTGAACTCATCCAGCACTTCTCCGATTGACTCCTTGGTTTTCAATGTCACCATTTTTGTGGCTTGTGGCACAAAATTAGTGGCGACACCGAAGGGAATTTGGTCCTCCAACCCCGCCACTCGGACTTTGCCCTCGGGTTGTAGTTGGTACACGGTGCCATCAAGTGAAATGAGCTCGCCAGCCATCCGGACAAATGTTCCAAGACCTTGATTCCCTTTCTTGAGGAACTCTGAGACAGGTACTCCGGTTTCACAAACACCATCCATCAGAGCGTTGAGCAATGAGTATTGATACAGATGATTTTCCTCCATCTTGACGGTTGGTCACGGGATGAGAAGTGGTGGACGACTAGGTTTGAGATTGATCTGAAGAGAGTGTTAGCCTTTCTTCTGATTTCTAAAGTCAGGTATGGTGGATGGGGTTTTACCCAACGCTCTGAACCTTTGAAAGCTGAATGTAGCAGAAGCCTGAGATAATGTGCGTTTGGTTGCTGGGAACTCGGCGGAAACTCTGAATCCTCAAGTCTTGCACCAGAACTTTCTTCAAATTACGCGGAATCGAAAGACGCTGGAGTATATTCTCAAATGCCCTCCTTGCATTTGAACGTTGTGTTGTTGAGATTCGGGATTCGGGATGCGGCGTGAAAATCCATGACCTTGGTCGCAGCTTCGTCACTAGCCCACTTCTCGATCTGCACTTAGGTAATCCACCTACATTATGTAGTACGAAGATATGCCCTCCAACTTTGAAATTCGAGACTGTCTTCAGACCTCAGAGTTGACAATAGAGATTGATTATTTGTCCTGTTCTGCGGCGTTTTTTGAGCCAAGCCACCCTCCAATCAATTTGCCTCTGGAAGATAACCAGATATCAAGCTCCCGAGTTACTTCGATATCAGCAACAATGCCTTCCGAAGGAGAGAACGTTGCCCATATCATTGTTGAGAGCTTGTACAACGCTGGAGTAAGAGTTGCTTTTGGAATTCCAGGAGCGAAGGTTGATTCTATCTTCGATACATTGGAGGATCATCCGGAGATTCATCTCATTGTCTGTCGACATGAGCAAAATGCTGCAATGATGGCAGCTGCTGTTGGGAGAATCACGGGTACTCCGGGAGTCTGTATAGCTACATCTGGTCCAGGAGCTGGAAACCTCACGACCGGGCTGGTAACAGCTACGACTGAAGGAGACCCTGTCGTTGCTCTTGTTGGATCAGTCCCGAGACTTCTCAGTACCAAGCACACTCACCAATCGATGAAGACACTGGATATCTTAGCACCAACTTCTAAATCAGCCGTTAATGTCGAAGTCGAGGATCAAGCTGCCGAAGTTGTTCTTGCAGCGTTCCGAACTGCATCCACATCACCAAAGGGAGCAACTGTTGTGTCCATTCCTATGGATGTTGCAGCAGGGAAGTCGACTATCACTGCATTCCCCTACCAGGCGTTCCCTGCTCCTCTCTTTGGGTCAGCGCCTCGTACTCAACTCGATAAAGTGGCAAAGATGATTGAAAACGCCAAACTTCCAGTTTTATTTTTAGGCATGAGAGCCTCAAGTCAAAGAGTTGTCGCTGCAGTCCGGAAGCTTCTTGCTAAGCACCCCATTCCTGTCGTTGAAACTTTTCAAGCAGCTGGAGCTGTCTCTTTCGAACTAAAACACCTCTTCTACGGCCGAGTTGGCCTATTCCGCAATCAAACAGGTGACAAGCTTCTTGCTCAGTCTGACCTCGTCCTGACTGTTGGGTACGATCCCTTCGAGTACAATGCCAATCAATGGAACCCCAACGCAGACTTTAACATCATCCACATGGACTACACTTCATGCGATTATGAGAAGTACTACCATCCAAGTATCGAGCTCCTCGGGTCCATTGTTGAGAATATTTCATACCTCACCGATAAGATCGAGAAAGTGGATGACCTGACTCAATCTCCCTTCTGCAAACAACTTTCTCAAGACTTCGTCTCCTGGCAATCCCGAAAAGAAGTCAGCCGGTCTACAGGTCTCGTGCATCCCCTCCACTTTATCTCACTCCTCCAAAAGAACGTTTCGAAAGATACGACCGTCATTTCAGACGTCGGCACAGTCTATATCTGGATGATGCGCTTCTTCTTCGCATATGAGCCACGCCGTCTTCTCTGTTCGAACGGCCAACAAACCCTTGGTGTCGGTCTCCCTTGGGCGATCGCCGCATCTCTCGTTCAATCACCCCCTTGCTCTCAAAAGGTCATCTCCTTGAGCGGAGATGGAGGCTTCATGTTTTCATCTCAAGAAATGTCTACTGCTGTCCAACAGAAGTGCAACATCACTCATTTCATATGGAACGACGAAGCATATAACATGGTCGAATTTCAGGAAGAAATGAAGTATGGACGAAGCAGCGGGATCAAACTTGGTGGCATTGATTTCGTGAAGTTTGCGGAAGCATTTGACGCAAAGGGATTCAGGATCAGTGATTCGAGTGAGCTGGAGAGTGTGATGAAGGAGGCGTTAGCTTATGAGGGGGTGTCATTGGTGGATGTAAGGATTGATTATAGTGGGGTCGCGGAGTTGGCAAAGGAGATGATTCCTGAGGAATTTAACTAGAGGTGTATGCTCTCTAGCATTTTCATGAGGACAGACAGAAGTGAAGTTATATAAGTACAGTACATGAACAAAAATGCGACTTTCCACTATATTTTCTGGATGTGGAATAACACATTCTCTCATGATCAAATTAACCGTACCTCTTTCCCTAGTGATTTTCTAAGTTGCTGGGTGAAGTATACACTCTATTTGTTGTTCCCATACCTACTCTCCCAGCTCCCAAGCCAGGTATCTAAGATTCGATAGCGACCCGAATACTATGGCACAAATAAGACGCTTTCCAGAAGTGGCAACCGAGTCGGCATGATAGGGGTCAATATAGTAGAGCCGCGATGCCCATGTCATTTCGCCCATTCCAAGAGAAGAATTTTAGTAATTATTGGTGAGGGTTCCCCCTGGTGGCTAGTAGTGATTGCGAAGGACGATAGTGCTACTGCTAAAAATAAGATCTTCTGGAACTGAACCTTGCTCCCAGCTCTGGACGCCGGGCCTTTAAGTAGAAACCGAATTCAAACGGCCAAAAGTGTAACTAGAAATTTGAGCGCAACTGTAGAGTTGTAGCCATAGTGGGCTGTATCGCCATAAAGGGAACCAGGTGTTACGTTGGTATATCTCTTGATTATCGAGGCTAGAAGGCTAAGGTCGAGAGCAAGCTATCCACTAGTAGTGCTACTTAGAATGTAGGAGATTGATTTTGTGTTGCCGTACACTACTGAAAGGAGAACATCAAGAAATAATTGCTCACACTCTTCTCTCCAACGGTCGTTTCCTGGATCCAGTAGATGCAAGAAAGTTCCAGATTTTCCAACTCGTTTCCTCCAGCCAAGAGTGCGGAGCGAGGGGTGGTGATCAACTCTTCGGACGTTGTATTCGGCCTCCTCTCAGATATTCTCCTTGAGATCAACAGGATACAACGAGTCACCAGATTCGAACTCGCTCCACAGCAACACCCCCATTTCGTCTTCAATGTCGTACAGTACATGAAGTCGGGTTGTAGGCACCACTAGCCCGAACTCTCAAAATACTCTGGTTCCCACCAACAAAAGACTAGAACAGTTGCTTGATTTTGTCTATGTGACTCCAGGCCAGAAATCATTCAGTGGAATGAAATTGGATTCCTTGGCGCAGAACTCGTGGCCATTGATTTCGAGGTGCCAGTTGTTTCAAGAGCAATTCTTTGGGTGAGCTGTTCCTCAGAAACTGGCTCTATGCTCAAGACAATTGTTCTGAAACCAAATCTAACTTGGTCGCCATCCATCGCAGTCAGTGATCTTGAAGTAGTAGAGGTTCTGAGGGCCAAGTCCATTTTGCTACCAAAGTTGGCAGGCTTCCCCGTCAACTGAAATACTGCTTGCGATCATATATTCCGCGATCATAACATTTCCGAGAGTACCGTTCGCCACTGTGACGTTGCTCATAACCAGGTTTTCACTACTGAGTGTTGCACTACCGAGTCAAAATGAAATAGAAGGGGATGTTGAAGTAGAAAATGAAATAGCATCATGGTCTGACACTATTTTATACCCAGCTTGATAGCTCATGGAAAAGGTGATTTACTCATCGTTAGCGAAAATAAATACCATGTTGAGGCTGGGCTTCCGCCAGTCTGATGTCAATTGCGATTGTACTTGCAAAACCCGAGCAGCATTGATACATTACGTTCAAGCTTAAAATTCTTAACACTGCCCAACAAAAGATTTCCCCACAAATTCGAAGGCTTGAATGCAGAAGCTTGATGCTTGTGGTGAGGAGCGGGGTCTGGAAAGGGGTTTGGCATGGCGGAAAATCGCCCATCAATGCGGTTCCAGCACTAGCTTACATGGAGAAAACGCTTCCGAGGTAGAAGTTGGACGAATATCGAGTGCTTGAGGGACGTTATGGAGCCTCAAAGGGGGAGAATCCAGGCCCAGAAAGCCCCTGGAGTGGGTAATGATAAAGGTAAAGTTGGTGTTTTGGAGAGAATGGGTGTGTCGAGGTTGTCGGTTGTCCTCGGCAATATGTCCGAGCTGAGTTTTTGAAAGGGAGCTCCTTGAACGAAAGCTCAGAATAGGACAATGATTCGACTTCAACTATTTCCACAAAGCTTTCCATGATTTGCTGTCCGGTTAGAGAACTTGAGCCTGTTCGAAAAAGGGATTTTAATGGCCTCCATTTCATTCTCTTGGTCCCAGGTATCAGACCGGCCTCCCTCCAACCCCTTCACAGCATGGGACCTCCCGAGACCGTACAATGGAGGAGCAAAAGAGAGCAATTCTAAACCACTATAATGCTGTTTATTCTTCCTGATGTACAGACATACAAAGAAAAGTGTTGTAGGATATGTGCAAATACAACTATCAGCTTTCTTGTATCCGCAGCCCCCCTTCCACGGTACAAGAACGCTCATGTCCCTGCTTTCAATCGATTCCACTGCATCCCCGATTTGACCTGTCTATGCCCAAACTCTTACTTGTCATACATTCGTTCAGTGGTGAGCCCCAGTATCGCCTCTGTATCCGACAAGCTTCATTCTACCGATCATCTCTCCAACTGTGAAGAATCCCAGTAGCTCAGCACCAACAATAGCACCTGCGACGACCTGAGTGCTATTGATGTTTCTGATTGATTGCAAAATGCCAGATGGTGTGGAAGGAGCTGCGGCTGCGGAGGAGGAGAAAAGAGCACCAGGGTTTCGGACACTCTTAACGAGACGTTGGAAGTAGCTTTGGAAGGTAGAGACGGGACTGATCCGGGAGGTTAGCTTTCGAACTACTTCGCTGATACTTTATGAAATACATACGGGGGTGCCATCCTCTGTCCGTGGAAGACAAGTCTCGAGAGCTCAAGTCCTACCCGCGCATAGTAGACAGTGGGAGGGATTTGTCCTGGAGACGCAAAATCAGCAATTGAGCTCTAATTTTTCTTAGAGTACCTCCAATGAGGCTCTTAGACAGTTTACTCACTCTCAATGAACGCAATCAGCTTTCCGGTTCGTCCTCCGACTTTTCCAAGAGCATTGCCCAGCCCCTTTGCCGCACCACTGATAGCTGGACCAGCAGCAGAACTGACTCTCGACAAGCCTTCCGATGCTTTGCTCTTGTAATCTGAGGCGGTTTGAGAAGCTTTCGATGCGGTATCCTTTGCGGCCTCCGTGGCTTTTGAAGCTGTTGACTCGAACCTCGCTGCCGTACGCCCAACAGGGAGCTTGGTCGAGCGCCTTAAGACAGCGCGAGAGATAGCCAACGACATATTAACGGAAACAGTGCGCCCGATTGACTGAAGGAAATATTTCTCGGGATGCGAGGGACGGAGTTTGGCGTTGCAATTGAGAGGAGGAAGTAATCAATCACACCAGATTTTTCTGGCCCGGAAAGTTTGGCTCGTTTGTGCCTCAAATGTCAGGGCGCAACAAGGCACAAGCGATTTCTCCCGAAGTCAATATTAAGCTCCGTGAGAGCTTTTGGCTTCCGGTGAACATCTCGATATTTGAACGAGGGGAACGAGGGTCGAATATTGACCGCAGATTATTATTCAACCGCTGGTGAGTCAGTAAAATTTGCAATTCAGCAATCCTTTTCACCATATCTCGAGTTTAATGATCACACGGTGGATATCAAAAACGACATCTGCTTTAAGGGTCTTCTAAATGCTATTTACACATCTCCAACGCCTTCCTATGTAAAAGCTCAGTCTTCGCTCTTGATCTGCACCTTGATGGCACCGGTCTTAGGATCTGCCGCTGTCTTGAAAGCCTCTATGGCATCCTCCAACTGGTACCGGTGGGTCACCAGTTTCTTCAAGTCGATAATGCCAGCCTGCACCAAACGGATAGCCCTTGGCCAAGTGTTGCAATATCTGTACTGAAATTGTAGGTCGATCTCCCGGACACTTAATCTCATGAATGGCATAGTCATCTCGTTCTTTCCAACACCGATCACAAAGACCTTACCTCCAAACTTGACAGCCCATATTGCAGAGGCGACACTGCTCTCGACACCAGTACACTCAATTGCAACAGCAGGTTCAATGCCTCCGAATGCCTCAACAATTGACTTCGCAGACTCCTCGGCAGACTTTCTCTCTACCTTGAAGGTTGTGACGCTTGGGCAGATCTTCTTTGCGAACGCAAGTCTTCCCTCATCGATATCAGTGATGACAAGTGGGCAAGCCCCAGCAGCTTGGGCGCATAGCAAAGTGATGAGGCCAATGGGGCCAGCTCCGCAGATCAGGACTGGGTCTCCAAGCTTCACACCAGATCTTTGCATAGCTGCCAAAGAAACACTCAATGGCTCCAAGCAAGCTCCGTCCTCAAACGACATGTCCCCAATCTTGTGGCACCAGATAGCTGGGTGGTTGACATATCTGCGGAGAAGACCTGGGACTGGAGGAGTTGACAAGAATTCCACTTTCTCGCAACCATTGTATCTACCAGTGAGGCAAGGCTCGCACTCGTTGCAAATGATGTTGGGCTCGACAGCGACTCTGTCCCCAACCTTCAAGTGTCGTACAGAAGGATGGACTGCTAGGATAACACCAGCGGATTCATGCCCAAGGATGTGTGTATCAGTTACAATCATAGGACCAATGCACCCAGCGTGCCAGAAATGAACATCAGATCTGGTGAAGAGTTAGTGATAGCTTGTTAATTCTAGCTTTGGGTACCCACCCGCAAATTCCGGTACTTTTGATCCCAATAGTCACTTCTCCCAGCTTCAAAGAATCTCCCTTCTCGACACTCTCAAGAGATGGTTCTGCTTCTCCAACCCACAACTCATGCTGTGGGTTCGTGTAGACCCCGATATTGGCTTTTGAGGGCTTCACCATCGTGGCTGGTATGATAAGGTCTGTTGTTGCTGAGGGACTCATGATGGTTGATCTATTCTTCTCCCTTATCTTCTCACATACAGGTGTTTTGCTTGTGGGATGGAGGGACACTGCAGATAGATATATGTCGCCGGGGCAGGAGATATTTATTGTCAACTGACCTGCTGTGCTTGGTCGCGCAGAAGTGATAATTATCCGCGACCTCTACCTGGTTGAAAAAGTAAGTAAGGTAGAAGTGAGGGTTAGCCTATGATCTATCCGCGAATTACAAAGGAGGTATCCCGAGTCCCCTCCGGCGAACGTCCACCACTTCGTGTGTCTCAATTTATTGCCAGGCCAGGACTTGAAGCATGCAACACAATGGCGGGGGCCTGCTCGAAGTCGGGGAACATAGAACCGACAAGGGTGGCTACTCCATTTCAAGTTGCTGCCATGCGCACCAATCAGCTTTTCTTTCACCAGATTCTATCTTGACATTCCGAGGATATTGGAGGAGCATGTCGGCCACCCCCACTAGACCGTTATCCGCGCCTACAAGCGGTCCTCAGATTGCCTTGATCTCGCTGTCTACTTATTTCTGGGTACTGCAGCTTGGGGGTTACAAGTATTTGCTGCTGGCAAAGTTTTACATCTGAGGCTCTTGAAGTCAACCCGATGCCGCCAGTTGCCCCGCATAAATAGCGGGGTACAGGAACATACCTACCTAAGCAACAAGTGTTTCTGCGAGTTCGACGGACCTCATTGCGAAATCATCACGTTCACGTTGCCAAGATAGAACCAGGCTTGACAGACTTCACGCTTTTTTTCGGGTCATCTCGTAGCCGCTCTTCACAGTTGGAGGATTTCGACCAGTTTTCAGCATGCCTCCAGTCCCTCCCGGACCCATTAAGTTGGCTATTCTCGATGATTACCAAGGCATTTCTGGATCCATTTTTCAGTCTCTCGAGCCCACCTTTGATATCACCATCTTCAAAGACACTCTCCTTCCCTATAATCACCCCGCAACCCCAGAGGATGTCAAGAAAGAATTGGTTGAAAGGCTCAAACCCTTCACGGTCATCTCCGCCATGAGGGAGCGAACCCCATTCCCCGCTGAGCTCCTCAAAGCACTCCCTAACCTCAAGCTTCTCCTTACGACTGGTACGCGCAACAATGGCATCGACATGGCTGCTGCCAAAGCCCTCAAAATCCCCGTGACCGGTGCTCTCGGCTTAGGCAGAACAACATCTACAGCTAAAACTAGGAAGCAGCGTCACGGCCCAGACTCCACTACCCAGCACTGCGTTGCCCTCATTCTAGGGATTGCACGTGGTCTTGCCCATGATGACAAAGTCGTCAAGGCTGGGGGCTGGGAAACCGACCTCGCTACTGGTCTTTCAGGAAAGAATTTCTGTACTCTCGGACTTGGGAGGCTTGGGGGATCGGTAGCGAAGATCATGTATCAGTCGTTTGGAATGAGGATCTTGTGCTGGAGTTCAAGTCTTACGCAAGAAGCAGCGGACGAGAAAGCCAGGGCGCTGGGCTTACCAGTAGAAGAGGACGGCGAGAAGACTTTCGCAGTTGTGTGTAAAGAGGAACTACTCAAGCAGGCGGATGTTCTGAGTGTGCACTACGTTCTCTCCGATCGCTCTCGCGGCATTGTGGGAGCAGCTGAGCTGGCCTTAATGAAGCCGAGTGCGTTGCTGGTCAATACGTCTCGGGGTCCATTGATAGACGAGGCTGCATTGCTGCATGTGTTAGAGCAAGGCAAGATCCATGGCGCGGCCATTGATGTGTTTGAGTTTGAGCCGTTGAAGGCGGATAGTAAGTGGAGGACCACAGAATGGGGACCGGGGAATGGGAAAAGTAGGGTGCTATTGAGTCCGCATATGGGATATGTAGAGCAAGAAACCATGTTGAATTGGTACGAGGAACAGTTAGAGATTCTAGAGAAGTGGCATCAGGGAGAAGAGCTGCTTAATGTAATGAATTCTTAGTGGCCAGTGGGAGTGGGCTCGACGAGGGGCCAGAAATCTAACCAAGGGGGTCGTAGAATGTGTAGATATACCTTAGCGTCTTAAAGCAATTAAAATTTACCAATCATCCGTCGTGTCTCAATTTTCTAACAGGTCTGAAAAGTGTCGCCTGTCAAACCATCTCCACCCGGCAACATTTATCTGAGCCTTGTCAGCCTCGTCAGCCTTGCGCGCTCTTAGCGACTTTCTTTTCTTGAGGAACTTCAACAATTGAAAACCCACTTCAATCCTCCTACCAACCTCAGTCATTTCCGCTAACTCTCCGGTCTCTGAGGGCGGGGAGAAATGAGCCTACTTCTATCCTCCACCAGTATCAGAAGTCTGGTGAGCACGCAATCCGGTTCTGCCATTGCTAGGCAATGTCGCCCCGTCCATTTGTGGCACGCAGCGAACACCCCTACACCAACCGGAAACCATAAGATCAAAGCTTTTGACCTTGTTGGCCCTCGGTTTAATTTACCAGGATCAATCAAATTGGATCTCTGGGTGAGGAGTCAAGAAAGTGCGCACCCCATACTTCTGAAAGATGTCTCCCTCGAGACAGTTATCGAGGATCATTTGAAAGAGGGCACCCTGCTTCTGCCTAAGGTGGACAAGAAAACCACATACCCCGTTCCTAACGAATACATACTGCAAGAATTCGACATTGAAAACCCCCCGAAGACAGTATTGAATGCAATAGGGAAAAAATCAAAACGGGCTTCGAAGGAGTTCCACTTCTCAATACCACCATCCATATCCCATTTCGAGCACTGCATGCCCTTGGCCTACCACATGCTAAAAACAGGGGTGGTTGTCGAACTACAAGTACACAGAAAGACCCAGAAGAGCAAGACGGAAGTCAAGAAAGTCAGCAAAGACAAGTTTCTTGAGGACCTCAATACGAACTTCTTTTTACGGTACGATGTCATACAAAAAGCGATGCCATTGAACTCAGCAGTCGTAGTCAAACCGGCAACCAATTATATCAAGGCCGCTTGGGTTATAGAGCCGGGCACAGAAGAAATGCGAGGCGAAGAGAGAGTGGAAATAAAACCCAGCGACAAAACAAATTATTTGGGCATGGCCAAGCGGAAACAGCTGGAATTGGATGCGACGGGTCTTGGGATGCCATTGTACGAAGAGCGGAGATCACTAAAACTAGAGGCCAAGACGATGATTACAGACGAGGAGAAAACGGAGAAGCAAAAGCTCAGGATGGAGACAACCTTAGTTGTCAAGAAGGCGCATAAGGAATCAATAGCACGGCGGAAAGCGGATAGAGAGGGCTTTTGGTACGAGAGACCACAGTGGACCCCACGAGAGATAGAGCTGTACCGGGAGTCGAAGCGTAAGAAAATCCCCGCGGAGGTGATGATACGCACTTGGCGGTCAGCCAAGGCGGCTGAAACTGAGACTGGAGAGCGGGATAAGGAGAAATGGTGGCCTACAAACAGGGAGCCCACCCCCATCTCTATCCTTAGAATAGGGCAGAGGAAGCGTTTCGCACCACGGGAGGAGGACCAGCGTAAGAGAAATCTTGGGGAGCTCACCGACACCGCCTACACTGATCATAAGAGTATATTCGAAAAATAATCGTTGTGTTTATTGTACAGATATGAGAACTTTGTACAGTACTTGTATAGGGAGGGGCACAGGAGTCCAGGAATAACTTGCATAGTTGGGAGTATGGCTTGGAGTCTAGAGAGTGTGGACTTGGATTTTATTGATATACTTGTATTCATTGCGCATGATGGTCTCTACTACAAACCTAGGTTTTTTACACTCTGCTTTACCTTTGTCAGGATCTTTGATCAAATTCACTACTTCAAGCGTGGCCAGTCCCAAGTCTCAAGTTCTAGCACCAAACTTTGCTGGGACTCGATCGTGAAATTTCCTACTTTCAATCCCATCAAGATCATTCAAAAATGTTGCAGTTGCAATGCGAGGTATTCAAACTCGCTTGTGGGTCCTTCATTCTTGCTATTGTGCTATATCGCAGCTTTCTCGCTAAACCTTAGTATTGTGTTCGCCCCCTTTCCCCGTCACAATTGCTGCACAATAGTAAGTCCTTTCCTATTGTCAAAATAGCCTTATGCGCGCTAAGAATTCCCACTCCCCCAATATAAAAACCCCTCTTCCCCCTCCACATTTCGAATTCCTTTTCCTCTCCATTGAGACTCTTCCACATCCACTTCTTCCCAGCGTCTTTTGAATATCAACAAACCACCATGTCTTCAATCCGCATCTACTCAAACAGATCATCAGCAAAGGCTGCCTTTGCTCGCTACGGCAGTGAGGACTCGATCGCCAGTTCAGTTACTATCATTGGAGATAGAAGTTTGGGCATATTCATTTTGGATGAAGGTGAAGATGCAGATGACGAGAGAGAGAGTGATGAGAGCAGTGACAGCGACAGCGACAGCGACAGCGATGATGAAGATCAAATCATCAAGAAAGAGAGCGATAGCGACAACGAATCCTCCATCTCAACCATAACGCTCCGCTCTCCAACACCCGACCTCCCGTCAGCCCACCATACCGCTCAGGGAGATGTTCGTTCGCCTGAAGCTCCCCCCTCTTTCATTACCTTCACTTCCTCGCGCGACCTTTCCGAATCTCCCAGTTCTCCCGGCTTCGAAACCGAGTTTTCCAGCATTTTTGAATCTCCCAGTTCTCCCAGCTTCGAATCAGAGCTTTCCTACATTTCTGATTCTCTCAGTTCTCCCACCTTCGACTCAGACTCTTCCGACCTTTCTGAATCTTCCAGTTCTCCCAGCTTCGAACCAGAGTCTTCCAGCCTTTCTGAATCTCCCGGTTCTCCCAGCTTCAAACCAGAGTCTGCCGGCCTTTCTCCCTCCCCTTCACACTACGTTGAAGCTGAGCTCGAAGACGATGACTTTCTTTTTGAGCGACCACACCAAAATTTCATCGACATCTTCGACAACCTTAACGACTGCATCAACCGGGGCTATGTCAGCAATGTCACGCATGCTTCACTTCTAAGATGTCTCAACGAAGAGGAAGTTGATGCCTTCATGCGCGAGAATTCGGACCCGGGGGTTTCAAGGAAGCGGAGTTGGGAAGACGTGGAGGAAAGTGAGGTCGATGCACCGATGAAGAGGGTCAGTAGCTCTACCGAATTTCCCTCGATTAATATTAACATGATTCTAGAGTTGCCAACGGTGATGACTCTCTCACAATGATCAATGGAGAGGGAAGGAAAACAGTGTGGCCTGAGGAGGAAAGGGGCTCGTTTAGAGCGCTTATGTAATTGGACTGACTCCAACGACCTCCTTCAAATAATAATATGATATGATGCCTATGACCTGGATTTCTCTTGAATTAAACTCTCCAAAGTGTTCGCTGTGTGGGGTTGTGACTGTTTCTCTAAAAAAATTTGCGCAACTAACCAAAAAAATAATCACTTGTTGAGGCAGCTTGTCAAGATCACGACCATTCCTCTCCAACAACATGATTTAAAACAACCCAACCATTGCCATACCATTTTCAAGAGCCACCAAAATTGCTCACATACACCTCAAGATGGTCAGGTCAGAGGAGATAAACAATATGCTTCGTAGGTGGGCAACAAAGGAAAACCCTTCAGTGTCGAACTTCCTGGCCGTGCTGAATGCATTTGATAATAAGGATGAAGCTGAGATCCAAGGTCGGGACGCAGGTCGGGACAAAAATTTCGCGTCCCGGCAGAGAACAGGTAAGAACCAAGAGCAAAGTCAGACTCCGGCACCAGCACAGACAAAAGTGTCTCGTTAGACAAAAATTAAGTGAAAACTAAGAGCAAAGTTAACATCACAAGTACAGGTCAAGACAACAACATGATTTCAGGACGAGACGCAAGTGGAAACCGAAACCAATCCGAGGATAATGATGAGGAAGGCCTTCTCTCAGCTTTCGATCTTGAGAAAACTCCACCACCTCCTCCTTCTCCAAGGTTCGTCAGCTGTTTCGGGATTCCTCAACCACCAGGATCCGAAGCCATGTCTGAGATGGTACTACCAGTAGAAGAACAACTTCAGGCATGGCGGGACTCTCTAAATGACAACCACAGCGAGAGACCTGACACTATCACGGATATAATGAACAACTACAACTTCCCACCAGGCGAAGGCTTAGACCTCGATCACAGGCTCGACCTGCGTGGCACGTCAGCGCTTGAATGGGACGAGGCTGATGAGGGCCTGCGATCCATGGGAGTGCTGTTTGATCGGGAGCCAGAGGAGAAGCACAACGACGACAACCCAAAGGTCATCCAAATGCAAAATTGTATGAAAAGCGGCGGTCATTGCGTGGTCACCGACCTTGATCAGTATATTGTTGCATACGCATTCTCAGTAAGTTCCCCAGATCCATATTCGATCTTTCTACACGTTAACGGAAGATGCAGAGACATATTAGCATTGAGCCAAACACAAAGCTTGCTTCGAAAGGCCAAGTACTATGCGCCGACGCCTACAAGATCGCACAAAATGCCCATGCAATGATGGACGATGCCCAGAACCAATGGTACTCTTTGCTTTCCTTATACCGCGAACCCTCAGACGTATATGCCAGAGAGCAGGGCCGCGTCGTCGGTACATGTCTCGGGATCCGCCTCGTCACTCTTGGTCTCTGCCGCTTCATTCCAAAAATTCGAGCCCATGCGCAACACATGATCGAATTTTCTGAAAAATCGGTAAAAGCCCGTACTGAGGCGGAATGGGCGGAGTATATTAATCCAAAGTTGAAGCAAACGAGCTGGCTGTGGGGCAACCTTGTACAGTGTCATTATTACACGATTTTCAGGGAGACCATCAAGAAGTATGAAGATTTCGAGGTGATCAGACAAATTCGGGACGGTACTTATGATGACAAGGATTGGTTCATTGTTGAGTCGACTGGTGAGCCGCTTGGACTTTCGGAGGTGCCGGAAGGAGAGACCCAAAAGGAATGGTTTGTGAGACAGTGTTCGTATGTCACACCTCTGAAGAAGAGAGTCCCTCCTCAGACTCCTAAGCAAACCGAAGTTGCTGCTGCTGCCTCCTCCAACAACAGTCATTCCCAACCAGGTCCCGGTTTGAAAGCTCAAAACGCCCAAGGACCCTCCACTCCAGCAGGTATTTCTCCCTATCCAGCCACTAGGGTCAACGACAACTCCACGTCGACCTACTGGGCTGCGAAGGGCATGAGCATGGATAGTTCCTCCAACGGTCTTCCCCAGCCAGGCACCATAGGTCGGGCCGTGTATCCTCCAAGCCTCCCAGAATCTCTCATTCCCGCAAGTATGTCCCCTAGCCTTGCCACTGGTTTCAACAGCTACTATGTGCCTGTCCCCAACGGTGCGAGGGTGGAAGAGGTGATTGCAAACCCATATCCAGGTACGATCTTCGACTTCATGCCCAAATTAACCCACGCACTCAGTGCTGACCATAGCACAGTCCAAGCTAAATCCCAAGAGCAAGCCATTGCCAAGGATTTCCAACCCAGCAGTTCTATGAACGATGGCGGCATGACTTTCTTCACTGGAGGCGTCCCTCACCAAGCAAAGAATAATCAAGCTTCCTCTGCCATGAGTGGATTTGTCCCCTTTTCAGTTAGCAAGCATCCGACTATCAGTCCCAAGATCCCTTTTGCAGCTATCAATAACCCCATTACCCGCCAATCGACTATTCCTACTACACCAACCCACAAATCATCGTTGACCAGTCACTCTCCCCTGGAATATTCGCCATGGCCTCCATACGAGGGTGAAGCTGCTAACACCAGTGTCTTTCCTCGTCCGTCCGTTCCAGCAGCCACCAAGATCTCTTTCAACAAGGCTGTGTCGACTCCATCAAACGTTGCTCCAGCTGCATTTCTCGATAATCCGCCTGCTTCGGCTGCCTCGCGTGACTTTGAGTATTCGATGACAGGCGCTCTTCCCGCTCCATCGGCTCCACCAAGCGAGTGTCTACTCCCCGAGTTGGCACGTCGAACAAGAAACAGTAGCCCAGCTCTCATCAACCCCCCTGAAATAAGCAGTCCTCTTCGAGCTCCAGCTCCTACCCCATCCGTCAACAAGCGCTCTCGCAATGACCCTATCACAGTAACCAGCAGCCCAACCAGCAGCCCAATCCATCTAAGACCCACTGCTCCCGCTTCCCTCCTCAGATCCAGCAACGCCTTCATATCCAGCAGTCCTCTTCACGAAAGCAGCCCAGCTCGTCGAAATAACCCTTCCGTGTTCTCTGGCACAGGTTCTATGACCGGCTCTCTTCCTCCCACCTTCGGCAAGAACCCCATTCCAAACACCCTCCCCCAAGCAAGTAGCAGCCAGGCAAGCAGCAGGCAAGCAAGCATGTACGGCATGCACGTTCCTCCCGCTCTCCCAGCCGCCCAAGTCCCTCCTTCCACTCCCTTCGCCACCTCAACTCCAGCGAAGAAAGCTGCGGTTGCGAGAAGAGTTGCGGCTGCGCCTAGCTTGGTTGGTTATAACCCTCCTCCGAGACACAACACTCCCGCCATTTTGATCGACGATAACGGTTTCCGCCACACTTTCACACACCCAAGACGCGGTGCTAGGTCTAATGTTGGCGGTCAGGCAGGTGAGGAGGCTGAAGGTGAAGCGAGTGGTGTGGTTGATGAGTAGTGGGGTAATGTTTAGGGGGTGAGGAGGAGTGATGTAGGTGAGGTGATAATGACCAATGACCTGTGAGATTTGTACGATAGTATTAGGATGGATAAAAGCGCCAATCTTTTAACTGCCCGAAGATAGTGAGTAATTAAAATTTCTCAATATCCAAGCTCACTCGAGCTATCAAAATAACGTGAAATATTGAGAAGTTTCTCAATATTCCAGCTTTCCCAAACAATCAAAGCGGTTCGCATTCCCGGGAAGTCTCTCAATACTCAAGTTTTCCCGAACAATTAAAACAACTCAAGTGATCAGGAAGGGTGGTACTTTCGACATAGGCAATAACGATCAAGGAGAGGTGAAGGAAGGTCGTTTTACCCGTCCATCCAGATTTTACCTAAGCCTGTTTTCGGAAATATCTTACTTAACCTACCTATCACTTCCACACACAGCACTTGCGCCGAGGCCTCACAAAAATCTCCATTCATTATATCCTCCTTCATCAGCCAATTATACCCCTACTCAGTTAGGTATCTATCTATCCCTATCCTTATCCATGAATCATACAACAATCTCCGATTCAATCACCCCACATGACCATTCCTCGGCCAGCCAAAGTAGAAGATGTACAAATGAGAAGGTACAAGTAAATTCTATGAAGCGATGTTCAAAGAAGGTGCCCCAACGCCGGTGTATGAAGTCGCTGGGAAACAAGATACGGTACACGCCTCTCTATACCGTTTGATCGCTGGAAAAAAGGGCCAGTCAACAATTGGACGAAGTGGGCAGGTTGAAGCGTCGACTCAGCAGCAATTATTGCTCCTCCTCGATCGACCGCTGAGTGTAAACACCTCCTCCCACTCCCTCATCCCCCCAATCGTCCCACCCCCAATCCCCCACCCCTTTCCCCTCTTCTTCCGCCTCCTCGCTCCCCCGGCCCCAGACTCAACCGTCATCCCACTCTTCACGCTCGCTCCATCGCCATCTCCTGTCCAGCCCCCGTCTCCATACTGTATCCCACTCATCGGATCATCAGGATCTATTTCCCCGAGTTCAATCTTCGTTAAGATCATTCTAGCTAGACGATGGAACACTTCATCAACGTTGTCTCCACTCAGTGCTGAGACTTCTACTGAGACTGGGATGTTGTTCTTCCCCGCCCACCGTGAAGCTTCTTCGGCACTGACTTCTCGCCCGTTCTCTGCTATCGTTGCCCGTAGCTGACTCCCCAGGCCAAAATTCGTATTGCTGCTTACGGAGCCTCCAGCCGCAAATGGGAATTGCCCATTCTTGCCATTCAAACTCGAGGGTGTCCCTGGTGGTAAAGAAGAGGAGCCCACGGACCCGGTGTCAATCAATGTCCCTGTCTCCGCCAAATCCGCCTTATTCCCCGCTAGTAGAAGTGTGAGATTCGGTGAGGCTAGCGCTCGCGCATCATTCATGAAGGAGGGGAGGGCCGTGAATGTGTTGTGTGATGTGACGTCGTAGACTAGGATTGCACCTGCAGCGCCTCTATAATAAGATCTCGAGACTGAGCGGAATCGTTCTGTGCCTGCTGTGTCCCATAGCTTGTATCGTTAGTTAGTTGTTTGGAGATAGGGGAGGGGTACAACTTGGAGTTTTATCCTCTTCCGCCGGGCGCCAGTCCCAACTCTTATGATCTTGCTTGCAAATTCCACACCGATAGTTTGGGAGGAGAGGATTCGCCATTCGTTCTTTACGAAGCGGTGGAGGAGGCAGGATCTGGTGATCATAGGTCAGCCTCATACTCCAACATATTCATAACAAAAGAGAGGGCAGAGAGGGAAACATACTTTCCACTTCCACTAGGTCCAAGGAGAATGATTTTCGCGAGGTAATCGTACATGCTTCCTAGTTCCTGGAGTGGGATAGCAGTTAGTTATCTCGTTCTTCATCCTCCTAGGAAACTAAACAAACCTGATCGCGAGCAGTTCCTCCTGACTCGTCGCTCGCAGCAGACGAGCGTCTTGGGCGCACCATATTTGTTACTAGCTTTCTTCTCAATGCTCTGTATTCTCTCTTTCAAGTTTTTGCCGTTATTTTTGGCTTCTATGTCGCATCCTCGTCTCTGGACCTGTTGTTGTCGTTGCAAGAGCATGTCTTATCTCGTCGGGGCTCAGATGGCAGATCTCCGGCGCTGAGCTGGTTTGGGAAGGCGCTAACAGGGGTTCTGAGCCGAGGTCGAGCAATATCAACTCTAAGTCGGCCAGCTTACCTTCGTACTCTTCGTTGTACAGTATTTGCCAAAAATTGTGTCAAGATGAAGATTGAAGGCAGGACTTTTGTTGTTTCTGGAGGGTGAGTGGTATACTATTATTCCAAGTCACAATCTAACAGTGAATTAGAGCTTCAGGCCTTGGCCGAGCATGTGTTGAAGACATATGTAGGAAAGGAGGATATGTTGCTATTCTTGATATGAACGAGGAGCTTGCTTCGGAGCTCGTCAAGGAAATCGGTGGTGGCACGACCAAGTTCTTTGAGACTAATGTTCTTGAAACGGAGAGTATTGAAGCTGCTGTCAAGGGAACTTTGGCTTGGGTGAAGGAGACCGGAAAAGAAGTTGGCGGGGTCATTACTGCGGCGGGCGTTGCTACTTCAGCGAAGGTTTTTTCCCTCCTTTCGTCTTCTTGCAAGCTTGTTTTTCTCCCGAGTTCTCATTTCTGCTAAAGATTTGTGTTTTCGGCTCGTTACTTTTTGGTGTAAACGATGTTATACTTTGGCATGTGATATGTCAATGCTCTCATGCTCGTTCCCTAGCACAGGTCACTGGTTTTAGTCAAGTCGCTCTTCGTAAATCACTTCATCAAGATATCTGTTTTTGTTTACGATTCTCTGGCTTCCTTTTAATCAAAGTCCTTTGGTAAACCGACTAACTCTCTTGTCAGATCCTCGACAGAAACCTCAAGCCCTTCTCCCTCGATGACTTCGACTTCGTCATGAACGTTAATGTCCGAGGCACAATCGATCTCATCCGACAAGTCCTCCCTCACATCGCTAAGACGGAGCCCGTAGGCGAGGATGGAGAGCGAGGAATTGTGATCATGGTTGCTAGCTCTGCTGCTTTCGATGGACAGCCTGGTCAAGTCGCCTACTCAGCATCTAAAGGCGCCATAGCCTCGCTCACCCTCCCCCTCACTCGAGACCTTGCCCGCCACGGTATCAGAGTCGTCACTATCGCTCCTTCTCTGTTTGATTCCAGGATGACATCTATGATGATTGATAAGGTGCGAGCGAGTCTCACGAGAGTTATGGAGTTTCCCGGTAGGTGCCTAGATGAGTCGACATCTCTTCATCATGGCATACACTGACTGCAAATAGTGAGACCTGGCAAACCCCATGAGTTCGCTCAACTCGTGACTCAAAGTATCGAGAACATTATGTTGAATGGTGCGGTGTTGAGACTTGATGGTGGGATGAGAATGCCAAGTAAAATGTAATTTAGTCTCCCTGCGGCTCTGTCGTTGGTCTGAGACTTCATGTATGTATTCTAAATAACGATGTCTATTTACAACGTAAAATATCCTGTCCCGCTTTCGATTTCAAATTGCGTTCACTCCCTGTTCATGGGGCCTCCCTTTATTCTCCAAGTCTCTGAAGCTCCTCGGAACCCAGAGCAAACAGAACTCCCACCTTGTTTCGAGATTCTATCAACCTCTTTCCTCTCAACCTCAGTAGCTTAAAAGCAAGGCAACCACTCCTAGGTCGTCAGTGCTACCCCACGCTCGTGTCTGCCCCTAAGACTGAGGTTTATAAATCGCTACGCTCCGAATCCAACTAGACCAATATCTCAATGCGCTATTTCTCTATTGTCGCCCTTGCAGTGGTTCTCCAGTAGCTCAAGACCGTGTTCTGCAAAGCTATTCCCGCGATGTATGCCAGCGGAAGTTCGTAAAGCTATCCTAATCTAAATCGTGAGGGCCAGAAAAACTACTCGTTTTGATTACACGGTCAGTGGGAAGGCTGTGGGGTGAACTTGCATGTATTGTATTAGTGTTACTGTGTTACAATTATAGTTTTAGACACAAATCCAGCGTTAGGAGGCCCCTCACAAGGAGGCGCACTCCAATAGGTGCAACCCTATTGACGCGCTTAGTACGCGCAATAGTTTTGAACTTGCTTTCAATTCGGATGTTTTAACATAGACAACAGTTCCTGATATCCCAAGAATTCCAGGTTCAGCATTGAGACCTAATACTCAGTGTTAAGGCGTGGCTTCTCACTCCCTCAATCCTTAGATAAGTTTCTTCTTCCACTTGCAAGCGCCTTTCCTAACCATATGTCGTTGCTCTTTTATTGTTCATTCGTTCTCTTGTATCCTCCTTCTCAAATCCAAGGGGAATCTACAAGGGTGGAGTTGCAGGTTTGAGGGTCGGGTCATTCGCATTTCAGGGTAAATGAAGGGAAGGAGGGGAGAACAATGCCAAGGCCTATCCAAGGTTAATAACAAACTACCTACCTCGACAGTTCAAAAGGAGCTATGACAAGCAGAACACATTTCTCAAGTATAAATACTTCCTCTTCCCTCAAATTTCGCGCCATAAAGCATAGGATTCTCCTAACAATAGTATTCAGAGTTTCTGTTCAATTATTGTGTTTATATACTTGCTTGGAACATGCGGTTCTTTAATTTCATAGTCGAGCCCTGGGGGGGTAAGGAGGCGAAGCCCTCTCGAGAGCTGCGAAATATGCCGCGAGATGATAGGAGGTCAAAAATTATACTTAAAACACCGATAGCAGTTCCAGATATCAGCAACTACGAAACCCAGCATGAAGACCTGCAAATAAGAGCTGGAGCAGTAATCATGCTTCTCTCCAAGGTTTTAATGAATGTAGCCTTCTCCTCAGCTTGCTAGCAAGCGTCTCTCAATTACAAACAGTTTTCTACTCTAATCCCAACTTGCAGAATTTCTGTAATGGTCCTATTACTTGCGTTTTTCTAATGCTCAAGACCATCAGATGATTAAGAATGGACTCAAACCCCCATGTTAGCCAGCTATTGCCTGTGTTCCTCCCGCTCACACTCTCCCACTAAAGTTTCCATACCAGACATCCAATTCCGGTCCTCATGCTCCCCCACAACCTCTTCCTCCCATCTCATCTCCTGCTCCTTCTCCTCAAAATCTTTAGAAACGGAACCTGCCAGAAAACGCGCAGGCCGAAGCTAACCACTCCACTAAAATCGTCCAGATGGCTGTCCAGAATATAAATATGAAGATGTGAGGGAGGAAATGAATGACCTAACGTGGGACGTTCTTTGGTTTGGGCTGCTTAGCGTCGACTCCAGAAAAGCTACATCGGTTCCCTAACACTAGGAGTATGAGCTAACCCTAAAATTTAAGCAGCTGAAATGCCGCTCCGTCATTCCAGATTCCATATTTGCGCTCTGTGCAGTTTCTTGAACGAGCACAGTGCTTGTTTATACTTGGGCGAACGCGGCCGTGGAGAATTGGGCTGTGGATTGAGAAAGGTGCAAGTCGGTGCATGAACAAGTTTGAATGGAAGTATTAAGCTGAACTGAACTAAATATGACACGATGGGAATTAGAACTATTCTTTTTTCAGAGGTATGATTAGGAATGTGAAGTGATGTGGGAACCAAAGAGCCTTTAATATTGCTCGTATTTCTTGATGCCCATATTTACAAGCCATAAGCCTACATACCTCGCATATAACCCCGAAATCCGAAGCTCTAGAAGAACTTCTTTTACTGTGCTGAGATGCAACAAACGATGTATAAGGTAGTGATCAGAGGCTAAGAAGTGATTTGAGGACGTTAGTACACCCGTGGAGCCGTTGATGGTTAGAAATCCGGTCATATTAACCCCCGCGGACTAGCTTAAAGATATCCAGATTAATACTGAGAGACAGCTATGAGTTTGCGATTTGCAATTGAAAGGGAATGGAGGAATCTAGTAAATAATAAGTGAATGCAGTATGGATTGCATATTGAGTCTTCAAGGTTAGGCTCCATTTTTAATTTTTCAAACTGATGGCACCCGCCCCAATGTAATAGGCATCTAGGGATGAATGGGACGGAAACAGAAAAAGGTGGTTATGGAGCTGGAAAGGAAACGGGAAAATGGGTATTTATATTTTCCCATACTCTGGTAGAGCTTCTAGCGCTGTCCACTCAGATGCTTCCCTGTCACCAAATCGACTTCAGCTGGTGGAAAGCAGATCAATGAAAGTATATAGCTTTCGTCCAAGCTCGGCGTCTCATGTAGAAGTGATAGCGGAAGGCTCAGATGTGTATCGAGCCCACGGAGAAGAACCCCACCGTTAGATTGACCATGGAGCTGCCGAACCTCGCAGCCGCAGAACGAGACCAGAAATGGAATATATTGACAGAAACGGTCGATTTTAACTAGCTTTTAGTGTCTCAGTCTTTTATCCCTTCTGGTTGCTGATAATAGAAAGCTCAGATGAGTCTGAAGTCCAAAGATCTCGAAATCGAGCGGTCGGAGAAAAACGAAGGACTTCCTCCATTCTTCCTCATTGAGATCAAAAAAGTGAACACGTTTGACATTGCAACTACCATTAGGCAATCCAAGGAAAACCCTGAAGTGGCCGACATCTTTGGAGAGAAACGTTTCCAGACCAGCCTTGGTCCTCCATCCGCGTTCTAATAAACGGTAAGCTAGTGAAGCCCTGCGATGTATCTTGCCAAATGATCAGAGATCCTCGGTGTTGTTGCATGCCTTCGGTTGCATACTAAACAAGGCGACCACTAGTTGACACCATCTGATGTAGATATACTTTTTCGCATCTTTCCACCTTGCCAGTCTAATAAGAACCAAGGAAGAGCATCAATTGTGAAACCCCTCGCAGTCCGGAATAAAAAAAAGTCTTTATCCACGAATCTGGAGAGCGGAGAAACGTATGTGACCAGCAGAACTAGGTCTTTAGACCAATATGCCCCCCGCGAGGGACAGGAGCGGGTAGAAAGTACGTCCACCCATGGAGGTTTGAGGGAAGTAAGTGGACTTGAGGCCGATTTCCTTTACTGTAATGTAAAAATAGCAAGATAGTCGTTCTCAGTCGGTCGTCAGATGCTGTCCAGTTGGAGGCAAGCGGAGGATGTGCCTCCGTTATCAACAATGCCCATTTTGGGAGCCCCCGAAGCCTCCGTAGATGCTTTTGGACACAAATTGAACTCTCGAGAATCTCGCATGGTTCAAAAGGATTCTATGTTGACCTGGCAGAATGAGAAAAAGGCAAGCTTTGAATATTTCTCTTGTTCAGGCAAAATCTCGCAGTTGAAAAGCATCGAAGGGACAGCCGGGACTAGTAATGATAGATCTGGATGCCAGGGCAGATCCTTTGATATGCTACCATAACTCGCCCTTGCTTGCCAGGCCTTCCGAGAGGATCAATATCGAGCTCTGCAAGGTCCCTTCACCGGGCCGGGCTCTGAATGGATTGCGATTTATTGAAGGCTGGAAGTGCGGTCGGTAGAGTCAGTGGTGGTACTGTAGGGCTTTCGAGGCCAACCCCGCTACCAGATGGAAATGGCTATGAGACTTGTGTTTTGCAAGAATGCTGCGGGATTAGAGTAGCGCCTCGGAGAATTGTTTCTCTTTGAGTTTAGGCAAAATAATTGCTGCAAGTATTTCCCGGCGGTGGTACTGGTGAAAGTACGAGGCGCTGTTGATACAGCTCTGGTGAACCTTGACAACAACCGAGCTGTGCCTCCAAATGGATTTCCCCTCCGCCCTCCCTCCAAACAACGTCACCCAAGCAAATCTCTCAGCGAACCAACTCACCCGCCTCTTGATTCTCTGTTTCCGTGATCACCCATGCCATACGAAGGTAAGCAAAAACTGTGAGTCTGCGAGCGAACTTCGGTATGACATCCCACGCCAGCCAGGCACCCCCCGTTCCCTGCCCGGATCTATTGATCAGCTTCCCAGGACCACCTGCGAATACGGTATGGTATCCCACTCCAAGTAAGATATTACCTCCGTAGCTCTAAGTCGCCTTGGCTCTTGGGCTTCTTGGGATGAACTGGGTTTGGTGGATGTCAAGGACGGCAGGACGGCAGCAACACCCCGCAGCTAGACAGTATCCCCATCTTGGAGCCTCCGCTACTCCACAACTTGTCACATACTTGTACAAATTGTCTCCCAGCCCGTTAGAGAATTGTCCGACTAGGGCATGAGCATGAGACCTGATCTTCGTGCACCTGCAGCTCCGGCATAAGCCTCCTCGTCCACCAGTAACACCAAGGCTCCTACACATACAAATATGGGAGACATGCAAACCAAGCTTCCCTTCTCTTCGAGTCCTCAATCGAACGGCCAAGCTTCTGCCACGATGTCGAAACATACCTTAATCCCCATTGATAAGGGATGGACTTTCAAGCAGGTCGACAAGAGGAACTCGGAGTTCCTCCCTGTTGCTCAATTCCCCACCAATGTACATTTGGACCTCATTGCGAACAACATCATTGCCGACCCTTTCATGGGCAAGAATGAGAATGATGTACAATGGATTGGCGAGGTTCCCTGGTTATACAAAACCTCCTTTTCGACACCCGAACACTTTGCAGAGAAACGAGGCAGTGTCAAGGCGGTTCTAGCATTCGATGGCTTGGATACATACGCAACAGTGCTGCTGAATGGGAAGGAGATATTGAAAACTGAGAGCATGTTCATTCCAGAGCGTGTTGATGTTACGGCATTCTTGCGAGCAGAAGGAGACAACGAGCTGGAAATCACCTTCGACAGCGCATACTTGAAGGGATGCGCAATTGTGGAAAAATATCCGAATCACCACTGGGGATGCTGGAACGGAGATACCTCCAGACTTGCTGTTCGAAAAGCGCAGTACCACTGGGTAGGCTGAATCACTTTTAACCTTTGATAAGTTGCTAATTCGCGATATAGGGCTGGGATTGGGGACCAACCCTCATGACCTGTGGCCCATGGCGGCCAATAAATCTTGAAATATTCACCTCTAGAATTTCTGACGTCTATTTCACAAGCAATGTGGAGGAGTCTTTGAAAGTCGCCAATTTCGTGGCAAAAGCAGACATTGAAGGTGAAGCTTCAGAAGTCAAGTTCGATATTTCGCTAGATGGAAAGACTGTTGATTCCAAGACTGTCCAAGCCTCCAAAGGCCATGCAACCCAGAGTTTCAAGATCGACGACCCGGCATTATGGTACCCAATCAGATACGGGAAACAGCCTCTTTACACCCTCACTGCTACTCTTTTAGACGGAAAGTCCGAAGTCGACTGTCATAGCAAGAAGTTCGGCTTAAGAAGAGCAGAACTCATCCAAAGACCAATGACAGAACAGCCAGGAACTACGTTCTTCTTCCAAATCAACAACGTCCCAATCTTTTGCGGGGGCAGTGACTGGATTCCTGCTGATAACTTCATTCCACGAATCAGCAAAGAGAAGTATTATGACTGGGTCAAGTTGGTAGCAGACGGAAACCAGTTCATGATTCGAGTTTGGGGTGGAGGCATCTTTGAAGAGCAAGCATTCTACGATGCATGTGATGAGCTTGGTATTCTTGTTTGGCAGGACTTCCTATTTGGATGTGGAAACTACCCTGCATTCCCCGAGTACCTAGCTTTGGTAAAGACGGAGGCAGAGGAGAACGTGAAACTTCTCCGACACCATCCTTCTATTGTCATTTGGGCTGGCAACAATGAGGATTACCAGTACCAAGAGCAGCAAGGTCTCACCTACGACTATGAGAACAAGGATGCTGAAAGCTGGCTCAAGACCAACTTCCCGGCTCGCTACATCTATGAGAAGATTCTCCCAGATGCCTGCCAAGAGTTAATTCCGGACACCTTTTATCATCCGGGTAGCCCGTGGGGAGCTGGCAAACCTACGTCAGACCCGACTGTCGGTGATCTTCACCAGTGGAACGTCTGGCACGGCTCTCAAGAAAAGTATCAAAATTTTGATAAGCTGGTGGGACGCTTCGTATCAGAATTTGGTATGGAGGCGTTTCCAAACATCAAAACCATTGACTCTTTTCTCCCGCTAGGCAAAGATGACCCAGATCGATTTGCCCAGTCTTCAACGATAGATTTCCATAACAAAGCAGACGGCCACGAACGACGTATCGCTCTGTATCTCGTTGAGAACTTCCGCTATGCACCCGATCCAATTGAGCAATTTGTTTACAGCACCCAACTGATGCAGGCTGAATGTCTGGCAAGCGCTTACCGTCTCTGGAAACGGCAATGGAAGGGACCTGGCAAGGAATACTGTGGCGGTGCGCTCGTCTGGCAGATCAATGACTGTTGGCCTGTAACGTCCTGGGCAATTGTCGACTACTATCTGCGCCCAAAGCACGCCTACTACACAGTTAAGCGCGAGATGGCAGCTATCTCCCTCGGCGTTACTCGCAAAGAACACTTAACCCCTAAGGACAAGCACACCCGTGCGTTCATTGAGAAGAGGATTGAGATCGAGATCTGGGGCTCTAACCTGTCCCTCGAAGGATTGAAAGTAGATTTGGTCGTCAAAGCATTCAACGTCATTACTGGCAAAGAAACCTTTTCGAAAACCCTTCAATCAGGATTCTCACTCCCTCCCAACTGCAGTACTGAAATGACAGCATTCCCCGTGCCAGTCAAGCACCCCAACTCGGACGAAGAAAGCAGCACTGTTGTCGCAGCCTACCTGTACCAAAACGGCACTCAGATCGCAAGATACATCAACTGGCCTGAACCATTGAAATACGTCCACCTGCAGAAACCAAAGCACTTGGAGGTCATCATCGCTAAACATGGAAAAAGTGTAGAGATCAGCGCTGAGGTCCCAATTAAGGGCGTAGCTCTTGAGTGCGAGGATGATGGTGTAGTCTTCGAAGATAACCTGATTGACATCGTGCCCGGTGAAATCTGTGTGGTGGGAGTGAAGGGCGCGAATAAGGGGAGCAATATTGAGGCGAGGTATTTGGGGATGGTTTGAGGTCAATGGAGTGATAGATGAAATAATGCACTTCTCCTTCTTCACTATCGTTGGGAATTTTTACTTATGAGTGGCAATCCTGGGTTTACCTCCCGGGAACACTAGGTGAACCGGGCACTAGCATTTGTTTCCTAGTAAAGTCTAGTCAAGTGTCTCTCGTGAACACCACGAGTAGTCCTGTTGCGCCTCCCTATGGATAATATGAGTGGTATCTGAGATTATAAGAAGGTTTTGAGAATTCGACACAATTGTTTCGAGTGTTTGGTCTCTTTGAAAAAATCTAGTCTTGTCAATTCTCCAATTCTGTTCAATTATCATCCAATACTTGTCAAATGTTCGGTTATTTTGAATTATCCATTTCTTTTCAACTATCCAAGTCAGGAGAACTGTCTTCTTTGCCCGAAATTGAACCGCTGTCTCGGTATTGTATTATCAAGTCAACATAGAACGTCAAGCGTCATAACGAGTAATGACGAGTATTTATAACTTGGTGGCTCTGGTCACAAGTTAAGGCTCCTCGCAGACAGTTCCTGCTTTTTTTGTGAGGCCAAACTGAACTAGAACAGAGTTCCTCGAACCTAGCATAGATGAAGCCTCGTCCAAACTTCTGTCGAGGGAAGTTCAGCTCGCTTGCACCTCGTGGTGAAGTATGACTCTTCCATGTAGGATCTAGTGACGACCGTCCTTGACCAAGATCCTTCCACCTAGTAACAAAAATACAATAGCCTATTTCTTTATATTATTTGAAGTCAATTTGATACTCGGCCATGCAATACTTGCAGGTTTCTGGCCCTTCCGACTCTCGCGAGCCATTGAAACCGTTGACTCCGTTGGAAGCAAAATGCCCCATTATCTCTACCACCATCTGAATATTCAATCTAGAGGAACAATCGAGGCTCCTTTTATTACCAAACCCTCTGTGATATTGAAAGTACGCCAAAATCCAAAAACATATTGAGAATATTGATTGGGCCTTAATAATTAAGCCTAGGTTGAAAGTCAGTGTAATGCGGTAAAGTCTTACAACGTAGAGGGGTAAAATAAACGTCAACCGAGATCTGGTTTATGGTTTAGCTAATTACCTGTTCTGAAGCGGCCTGGGATCAAGACAAAAGGGCTGGAGCAGAACTGTGTGACTTTTCGTTGTGAGGAGACAGCCGGTGAAAGGGCCGCAATAAGGATGGATACATGCACGCGATTGTATCCCCTGTGGGGTGCAAGGTTTTGAGTTGACTAAAAAGATAATTCTAGTCTTGAAGACAAGTTTTAACTCTGCCTAACGTGCAGAGGTCTTCAAGTGTTGATTGGAATAGTAATTGGAAATCAGACTGCCAGGGTAGAAAGCCCCCAAATCATCAACCCTCTTACGGATTATTGGTTAAAAGTTGAAGTTTTAGGCCTGTAGAAAGGAAAGAGTAAGGTAGGAGCAAAATAAAACGGTATGGACGAGACCAAAAGATACAAGAAGTGGCTTTTTCCACAGGTTTATGGCAAGTGATTTATGAAGGGCTTTGAGAAATCTCGAAGTGGCTTTTGAGTTATTTTGGGGCTGCTCGGATGAGAGGCGAATGAGCTGTTGTAAAAAAATCATTATTCTGTTTATACGGGCAGTTTTCTCCGCGTATGCACTTCTTAAGAGTAACTAATCATGAGAGCGCAGGACGATTCCAATGAGAAGGACGTTGGATTGACTAACCGAAGACCCCTTTTCTTAAAGTCCTCATGAATATGCAGATTAGTAAATATTGACCGTCAGGGAAGTTCGAAAGGGTAGAGATTTTATTACATGTGAAATTCGGCGTGCCTGTCTGCTTAAACACTGTCCACAATCTTACTCGGGTCAATCCTAAAATTCGCCATAACCCCTTTCGTTGCCGCATCCCAATCAATCTTGTCCATTTTCTCCTGCAACCCTTCCCTCCTCCTCACCAACTGCTTCGACACCTGTCTCCAATCTGCCCCCTCCCCTTCGTCTCCTTTCCAAATCGCCTGTCCAGCCTTGAAGTCAACGGGATTTAATTTCCCCTCCTGCTTCCTCACCACTCCATCCACAATCACCATCTCGATATCAGCAGGACTACTATGCAACACAACCGCAACAAGCGGGTCCTCCTGCGCCGCACAAACCATCCCCGTACTCAACGCATCCCAAATCACTATATCTGCCTTCTTCCCCACCGCCAAAGTTCCTAAATCCTTTTCCCTACCAACAGCTCTGGCTCCTTGAATAGTGCCTAAATTAAACACTTGCTCAACAGTCTTGTAAACCCTCTTTGGAGTCAAGCCTTTCTCGCCGAATTTTTCATTGTAAGATGCTCTAGAGCTTTGGAGCAAGATCCGAAGTTCAGAGGGGATGGAAGAGGAGTTATTGGAGTGGCAGTCTACGCCTACGCTGCATTGCGAGTCAACATCGAGTGTAGGATGAAAGGCAGCACAGCTTCCGTGTCCCATTTGTAACTCTGTAGATGGAGTAGTAGAGACATGACTATTTGACGATTTGAGCAATTTTGCGTCTTCAGGCGTAGCGTTTGTAGCATGCGAGAAGAGGATCGTCTCGTCGAGTTGGCCCATACTATCAAGGAGCGAGACGAAAGAGGCGGAGTGCGCGGATTTGACGTAATGAGTAGTAATAACTTTGAGACCTAAAGCTTTCACTTTTTTGAAACAAGCTTGAACCGTATCTTTGGGCATGAAGAGGCCGTCGAATGCGAAGCCCAGTGAAACTCGTCCGTTTCCAAAAGGGGCTTGGAGTGAGAGTTCTTCGAGGAAAGACATTACCCAGTCGGCGAGCAAGTTGCGGTTTACGGTGAAGGGGGTCCAGGAGTCGAGAATGGTGGTTGGGCAGTAGCAGAATACAGAGCGGATGCCGGAATCAACTGTTGCTGCGATTGCAGCTCTGGCTTGTGAGATTTAGTATACTTAAATGAGCTTACGGAGAGTTTGCTTACTGTGGTCCTTGGAATAGTTGAGATGTGCGTGATCAACCACGGTTGTAGTTCCCACATCTAACATCTCCAGACAGCCACCTAGCTGTGCCCAGAAGAAGTCATCTGGGCTATGCAGGGAGGAGGTGAAGTTTCCTATAAAAAAAATCAGCAAAATTCCCCCCGTTTGAACTTGAGATCAGACCTGGAGCAAAATAATCAAGCAGCAAATGGTTTCCATGCTTTCCTTTCAGCAAAGTCTGCCAGACATGGTGATGTGTATCGATGAACCCGGGAGAGATGATCTTGTCTGTACAGTCAATTACTCGAGTATCAGACGAAGCTTTGATCCCAGCTTCGATCTTCTTGATGGCGTCTCCTTCAATCAGAAGATCTGCTTTGATAGCGTGGATATGGTCATGCTCTTCATGCGTCAAGACGGTTCCACCTTGGAGAAGAATTGGTGATGGTGCCATGTTGGAAATTGAAATACGAATACAGGTGTGAGTCTTGAGATACAAAAAGTAGGACAGCAGACACAATCGAGGCACCTAACCTCGCCGTCTGATTATATTGGAACTCCCTAGTCTATAGGATTTCCGAAAGACAAATATCGCCCAGTGAACGTTGAACAACTAGCACTCTAACTTCGCCTCGCCCTTAAATCGGCCCCGAAAAGTAAACATCCGGAGTTCAAGCTGAACCCGAGTACCGAAATCTCGGGCTTGATACAGATCCTCTGATAGAGAAATCGAAGACTGGTCCCCTTTTAGAGCGGGGTTGTTGATTATCGACTCGGTTCTTTTGACAGTAGCTTCAAAACTGTAAAAGATCAAACAGTCTAGAGAGTATCGAACTTTGATTGCTACTTGCGATTGTTAACTAGCATGGAATATTTTGTGTGAACTAATTCGTCGCATAATGCTAAAGAAAACCTGGTGTAGGAATGAGGGGTAAACGGGTCAATTGAAGCCTCAGGACTTCGCTTGAAGTGCCGAGGAGCTTTCACAGACTTAATTCGTTTATCTTGAGAGCTAAGCTGCAAACTGTGCATATATGGGTAGAAAGTCAAAGTTGCGTTCAGATGTCGGTCTCGTGGAGGCGAATAGAGCAAAGCTAAGACGG
This sequence comes from Bryoglossum gracile, assembly GCA_037952635.1. Taxonomy (NCBI): domain Eukaryota; kingdom Fungi; phylum Ascomycota; class Leotiomycetes; order Helotiales; family Bryoglossaceae; genus Bryoglossum; species Bryoglossum gracile. The sequence goes on along the minus strand of JAPZPB010000305.1, from coordinate 6,794 downwards.
AGAGGTGAAGTAACATGGTAACGAAGTAGTCAAGGCTCTAACGATTGTCAACATTTCTTCACCTCGACTTCTCTAGCCATAAAACAGTGTTCCAATTTTGTACCAGCAGAAACTCATTATTGTCTCCATTCCGTGGTGGACCTTTCGCACTTCCTGCTATATCACGATCAGGTTAAACTTCAAGTCTTCTTTAAGTGCACGTTTCCGTCGAGTCGGGCTTAAGAGGTCGTCTGAACCATCCAGAGTCTTGAGGGCAGATTAAGTATGATATATATTCGTGGCATGATCCACTATTCCAAGTAGATCGCCACCGCCATCTGTGAGTTCGAGGTGAGTTCAAGCTGCGTATTTTGAACTACCAAGGGGCCAGAACAGTGCAGCGGCTGAAGCACGCAGATAGTGGATAAGAGGTTTTGTCCTGATAGAGAACTACCAACATACTATCTACGAATTAACACTTCTGCACTTCCTTTTCTTCCGTGCCTAGTTTTCCGGCTTAAACGTGCTTTATTGTGAACTTCAAAGTTCTATAGCTGATATCTTCTCGCCCACTTTCCTGGCCAACATCTCTTTCCCGAAGAATGCTAAATGAGAATCCTCTGGATTTTACGAGCGGTTCACGATGCTTCTTATCACCGAAAATATAGTTCAAATCATTTTTCTAGGATAGAATTTCCAAGCTGGGTACCGTCAGAAACACGGTGGTCCCGGGAAATGATCAGTACCGCCGAGTCGTCATCGTACCACCTCCAAAGGTCCTGCGATCTCGGGGATCTCTGTCTAACAGAAACATGAAACAGTGTAACTAGCGCATCTAGATCCGTTGGTGTAATGGTGTTTAACCTCAATTTTGTGTGAGTGTACTACTGTACCTGGGGAACGGGTACGCAAAAGGGGTAGCGAGAAATCTCATGGTTCTCCATAGTCCATATCCGTCAGATTTTCACCTCGGCCTTAACTCCCCATTCAGTGACATATATTCATGGCGGAGGACGAAGCTGTCGATCATCAAGCTTCAAGCCTCCACAAACCTTCTCTAACATTGATTCTGTGAACCGATGATGTGCTTTCAAGTCTCTCAAACATGGGGATACAACATAGAGATGGCGATCCTCATCTCCTACACCGCCCCCGGCCATGTGTGGCTCGAGTATTTAGAAAGAGGCCTTCGTCTCCCCAATGATACTTAGCTACATTATTCGCCTGAACAGACTGGTAGATGTGGCAAAGCAAACATATCTAGCGCACCTCTCCTTCTCACCACCAAGATGAAGCTCAGCACCCTCCTCCCTCTCCTCCACCTCCTCCTTCACCATACCCTCGCAATCCCCCATTTACCTGCCGTAAGTCTCATCCCCTTCAACCGCATCGCCTATCTAATCTTTCTAACTCCCTTCCAGAAACCCACCGCAAGCCTTCAACTCCCCTCCTCCCTCCCCTCCTCTCTCCCCTCCGCCCCCTCGACCCTCCCCCAAACCGCATCCCCACCCTCTATCACCGACTTCGCCACCGCCATCGACGATTTCTGCACCGTCATCACCGCCATGACCACCAATACCAACCTAGTCGACATGTGCGCCTCCATCTCCTCCTTTCTAGACTCCGTCTCTGCAATCGGACCCTCTATTCCTCCAACTGGTTCCCTGCTTTCTGTATCTTCAGCTTCCATATCTCCAGCTTCCGTGCCACCAGCTGTTTCGACTGCTCCAGTTACCGTCATATCATCAGCATCTGTCGCCATACCTTCCATACCTTCAATACCCATTGCAAACCCGTCAAGACCAGCATCTCCGCCCTTAAATTCCCCACTCTCTGCACCCACTGCCCCCCTTTTCTCAGCGACCCTCGCCTCAATATCCATTGCATCAGCACCCACTGCCTCCCTTTTCTCAGCGTCCCTCGCCTCAATATCCATTGCATCAGCACCCACTGACCCCCTTTTCTCAGCGTCCCTCCCCTCAATATCCATTCCCTCAGCACCCATTCCCTCAACACCCCTCTCCTCAAAATCCCTCACCGCTGCTCCAGTCCTCACCAACCCCCTTGCCGCTCTCCCCGTCGTCGGTGGCCTTCTAGACCGCGACCTCTCCAGCACCGCAGATACATGCACATCCACGCCAACGGACCTCCTATCCCCAGCGAAGAAAGCCCTCCCATATATCCTAGGACTATGTGCTGCGCTCCAAGGAGGCCCTTTTAAACAAGTGCCCGCGATGCAGGATCTGTGTCAGTTGGCAGGGGTGATGAGTGGGTCTTAGACTGGGGAGACGAACGAGACGTGGAAAGGGAGAGCTTGATTTGTATGCTTTTCAAAAGAGGGATCGCTGTCTCGGGGAACGATCACTCGTTTATGTAGTGGGGGTTGTTTGCAAATTATATCTCATTTAATTCCACGTATCTGGTAAAAGAGAGAGGGAGACCGAGGCAGAGTAAGTGAAGTGGAGGTGACAACTCCGCGCCCTCCTAGGCTTCTTGCCTATTTTGATTGCCTGCTATATTTTGAGGGCTTCGACAGAAGAGGGAAGTGAACGTTCAATCAGCACAATTTGGATAATGAATCCACTTGAGTAATTCAAAAAGGTTGAATATTACAAAGGGGTTTGAGAATTTACATGTGTCGCGTAATGCAGGTAATGTCAAGACTCTAATCTTGATACTAAGAGGATCTTCGTGAGGTGTCTACTGGGGGAGACAGCGGAGGTATGTTGAATAGAAAGGAAGACGGGGTAAAGCTGTCAGGGTGAGGAAAACACAGTATGACGTTGCAGAAAAGGACAAATAGTGAGCCCTCTTGGGATATATCACAATCAGAAACGAACAAGGAGATAAAAGTGGGTTCAAACGAGACTGTTTATTGTCTAACAGCCTGGTGCCGTACTCAACCGCTAAAGAGCAATATGCCCCATCCAGGACCAACCCTCATTCCGAGAGAGGGAACCGTTATGCACAGATCCAAGCCGCCATCTGTCTTGCATCATGTCATGAATGCGCTCATCAAAAAAAAGCAAACCCTTAATCACAAAAACCCCATCCTAGAATGTATCAGAGTACCGCCATCTCCAATCACTAACCCGCCGAGAAATGAAGCGCTGTGCAACCTAGCCAGAGGACTAGGGAAACAACGAAAGCCATCCCAGATTTCCTTGAACGCCGCGCTGATGTACTGTGTATCGTTGAAAGTCTGTGACTGATAGAGATCTCCTACTTCCCGATGTGGTGAAGCCGATCTGTCAAGTCCGTAAGGGGGGAGTCCGTAAACGCCGGAAGTGAAAGTGAAAGTGAAAAGGGATATTGGGAAAGAAGTGCTTCCGTGAGAAGTAAGATCACTTGAGTATACGGAGTCATCTGACTGATCAGGAGGACCTGTAATCAAGACAATCAGGAAAATCAGGAAAGTCTGAAATTGTCTGAGGTCTTGCGTAATCAGATTGATCCGAATATCCCAGAACATCCGGATATTGCAATAGTGTCAATCGAAAAGCTCTGTGAAGTTGAGTGGGTATCGTGGAGAAATGAGGAAATCGCGGCTGCCGACAAGTGCGAAGGGGTATATGGAGCAGTAGACAAGTACCCATGCCCACAATATCAGCAGCATCAGCTCAGAGCTATTCATGGTGCCTGTTTTATCGTTGTGCCTTCTTCTTGGATATGCGAATGAATCGAGTCCGAAGCCACATCATTAGCTTGGTCCAAGTCGAGTGTGTTTTCTTTTTTATTCCAGTATTGGGATTGTTTCGAGGAGATTCAAAGCCACCGCTGGTAGCTTGGCTGTCAAAAATAGGGGGGTTGTGAACGGATGTAGAGTTGTAGTCACGTCCAAGGAATTTGTCTGGCTTCTCTCTTGTGCCTAGCGCAGAGTCTGTTCTGTTGCGGTGCTTCTTTTCACTGCCGTTTGACAAACGATGGCTTCGCTCCTTTCGCAGGTCTCTCAACGCCTCTGTAGCCTCCTTTTGATCGCGCTTCTCTCTGGCTTTAATCTCCTCTCGAGCTACCTTCTCTTCCTTTGCTTGCTCCCTTTCTGCGAACTTTCGGCGGGCTTCTAAAATACTCTCTGTACGGGGACGGGTTTCTGCTTCACTGCGACTTCGTAGTCGGAAACCATGATCCAATGAACCGCGCAAGGCTGACATCGGGCTCATAGTATCAGTCGGGGATGCGAAGTCGGGAGTAGGTGAGAGCAAGTTAGAATGTAGGCTGGTTTGGGAGGTCGCGAGAGCAAGTCTGGAGGTGGAGGACTTGGTGTGAATGCGCAATGGCTGTTGTATGACGGGTGAAGTGATTGATATCGGGGAAGTGGGATTTGCAGAGCCCGTTATGGAAGGCGCTCGATTTGAGAGGTTGGAAGTGGAACGATAATTGAGGTTGTGACGAACTTGATCCTCATCTTCAGTGAGGGCAGGACTATCGTTCGAGTGGGAGCTTTCGTTTTCGCGGAGTGAATTGGCATATGAGGCTGCTAGTGGGGGAGTGTATGGACGAGGTGTTTGCTGGAAGGGATGGACAAATGAGCCAGTCCGATGCCTACTATCACTTGTTGCGGTGGAAAATTGCGAAGTGCCACTCGTCGACCTGTTGTGATATCCACGTCGCCCGGTCTGCAAAGGGTTGAAGTTGACGATGTCATGGGAGCTACGGGACCCAGTCCCATAGTCGTAGATTCCCAAACCACCCACATCTTGCTCAGCAGCCGGACGGTCCAAATCCAACGAATTCTTCTCACTCTGCGTCAACTTGCGCAATATTGGCTTGACCTTCGTCCTCGACTTCGTCGTCTGGCCGTGGCTATGGTAGCTGGACATATCTTCTCTCTCTCTCTCTCTCTTGGTTCGTCCGCTTTGCCGCGCCTAGATGCTTGTTTTCCCCCTCTTGCTCGTCTCTCTGGATATATATCTTCCCTCTCCAGCGATATCAATCCTCCTCCTCCCTCCTAGATTACGAAACTGCAGCGCTGAAGCCGCAGTCGCAGCCGCAACGCTTACTCTCTTCTCGAAGTCACCGCTACTCATACAATGGCCATCTTTGCGATGCTAGGCTTCGGGTGGGATGTATCGGATCCGTACTGGATATCGGACAAGGCTTCACTGCAGCACGCGTCAAGGCTCTGCGACGATGAAATACGCAGGAAACAAACTGGGATTTGATGGGAATGCCCATTGACAGTCTTCTGGAAGGATTGAAGAGGATTGCGTGGTTGTCAGGACGTCGGGCCAGGCGACGCAATCAACAAGAATCAGCCTCAGCATGTCTGGGGCGCGGATATCGCTACCTGCTATCGGTGTGCTTCAACTGGCTGGAGAGAAGATTGCCCGAGAGATCCGACCCAGTCACCCAGTACTGTACTGTACTACAGTACTCCTGTCCCGCAGCACGAAGTATCCGAAGCATCCCACCACTTATACAAGTACCACTAACCTGCTAAGTTCCAACTAACCCCTCATGTTGTGGAGGTAGCGACATCTCCGGCTGCTCCAGGCACAGAGTGAGCTGAGCTGAGAGAGAGCAAGGTGGGCTGTGGCAGTGGCTGTGGCAGTGGCTGTGGCAATGAAGGGACAGTCAGCAAGCACCGAGACTCCAGGAGCACAGCACCTACAAGCACTCCCACTTGCACTTGCAACGGATTCCAGCCATCAAAAGGACCAGAGGAAGGGGAGAACAGCTTGTACGCCGCAGTCCAGGCCGGTCAGGCGTGAACTATGGAGGACAAGAGCGGAATTCATCGCTGCAACGTTGCAGGAGGCAGAAGGTAGAGCGAGGAAAAGACAGTACCATCATGGCTTGGCCTGGAACATGGCAGCATGGCTGTATAAGAAAGAAACACGAAAGCTACGCAGTCACGATCATTAACGACATCCGCTTGGTCTTGTGTGGGGAGAGATGTAGTGGCAAGCAAGGCATGTCAGTTATTGGCTGCTACCACTACTGGCTGTCCATCAATGAGATGACTATCCACTTTGCGGCTTGTGTTGGCTCTCGTAGGGGTGGTGTCGCCAACTTGTATGTGGCATTTGCTGGCTGGGTCTTTTGATGAACATAGTTTTACCTCTAGAAGGGGGTTGACAGAGAGAACCAAAGCTGGTAGGACGAAACGGTATCTCCGGTAGCTAACCGTAGCAGATATACTTCGAGGAAGATGCCTCTATGGCTAGCGTGTCGTGTTCGGAATGAGGCATTGCGTAAGCTTCAACTCCAGCTCGATTCCAGTGGCAAGGCCAAAGGCAATCCACTGATCTCCCGGGATGAGCCACCATCCGTCCACACTCTCGCCGCAAAGTATGGTAGCGACCTGATTATCACTGGATTTACGCTTCCACCGTCCACGTACAGTATCTCAGAAGCCTTATCCTTCCGAGTTTTCAGTCCTCTCATTTCTCTCTCATAGTCTTTCTGATCCTCCTCACCAAACAGGCTCTTACTTCTGTGCTGCCTTGCGAAAGCAGCCGCAGAGCCCATTCCAGATAAGTTGATGCAGTAGCTGCGGGCGAGTGCATTTTCTCATCTGGGGTTACTGTATCGGCCTCACGCAATGAGATTTTCATCCTGCATGATGCGTTATTAGGGTTGGAAGACAGAACGCATCCAGACCAGACCTGCCACTTTACTCCAACACGCACCGCCCGTTGCATTCGGAACAACCAGCATTACTCGAGAGTGGTTCGGGCATCGGTGGTTAAGAGTCAGAGATCCCTCTTCCTGGAAAGAAATGACAAATACCAACTACACCTTCGACTCATCTCGTCCCCGGGGGGGGGGGGGGCGGGGGGGGGGGGGGGGGGGGGGGGGGGGGGGGGGGGGGG